>JAWDGP010004573.1:200000-235000 GCA_033675545.1 Elysia crispata | reverse complement strand
AATAGCACTTGTTCCAAATGAATGACCAAAATAGCTCTTTTTGGAAAATTCTAGTTTCCCATTTTGGCCAAAATTAATCTTGTTGTAGACGTTATGACCAGTGCTGCTTATTATTGCTGGAATTAAAGCAAATACGGCCTTCAAGAAGTTTTAACCGAAAAAATAGCACGCTTGACCTTTTTTTTTTGGAAATTACTGGATGAGGGCAATCATTCGAGAATTTAAGACTGTCTAACATTATAGTTTTATGGATAAAATGGATTGAATTGTGCAATTCAAAAGTTTTTAATCCTATTTTTCGAAAGATACTTTTTAACCTTCAATAATGTGTAGCCGCAGAATACATAACTAAATTTTTTTCTTCCTTTAGGTAGGTTATCAGGTCGGTTGCCAATGCATTAGCCTCGGGATCTTTTCAATACTTCATCCGAAACAGTCACTGCGATGCGAGATACCGGAAGCTTTGGCAGCGTCGGAAAATAAAATATTCGTATTCCACACGACTGTTGCGGCCGGGGTAATATATTACCATGATCCTTGGGGATGTGGTTTATGGTCTCACGCGTCAGTGATAGGGAGCAACAAGAGTGGAATGAGGAAGATTTTGTTATTACAAAAAGTGGGAGAGGACAGAATATAGGGAAAAAAATACGAGATACAAGAAAGCGGGTTTGGGAGATAGAGCATGCTGGATTTTTTTTGAAAAATGGCAAAATGTCTGCTCCAAGAACCATCTTTGTCTGAAAACCGGAGATCTATTTTACCAAAAAAGAGGAAAAGAAAATTATGAAATATATTAGCCTGATATCAGCAAATCGTGGCGGGCTAAGCTAAGATGGGTGAGTGATAGTAAAAGAGGACGGGACGAGTTTATCATGTATGTGTGTCTATGTGGTAAGCTCCCTTTCTAATAAGAGAGGAAAGGGTAATAGGATATTGAACGTGGTGAATCTAGGCTGCAGACAGGGAGGTTTAGGATAAGATGAGTGCATCTTTCAGTCTTGCATTTTGAGTCTTAGACAAAAGCACAAGGTAGTCGTTAAGTAGTACGTTACATTGTATTAGATTACTATCCATTGTGGTCTAAGATGAGATTACACTTGGTGCACCTTGGGTGTTAAGGTGGCAAAGAAAAGAAATTGTCTGCAGCGATGATAAATACTTCATAATAGATTCGGTGAGAGTTATAATTAGGTAAGCTTTGTTCAATATTCTTATCTACTAAGCAAATCAAGATAACCATGACATATTATTTTTTACTATTTTGTCGTTTTTGTGCACATGGGGATTGAAAAAAACAAACATTGGTTTTAATTGTATTTACTTTATAAATGCGGTCATTAACCCGGAGTTAAATTTAGGTTTCTATTTGTCTTTCCCGCCCGCTCCAGTTTTTTCAGCTTGCGCAATCGTTTAGCTCGGGTCCACAAAGATATTGAAGTATTCTGTTGATAGATGGAATGCATTTTGACTGGGCTATTATATCCAAGGAACGACGAAACCCAGCTTTTAAGCTCAAACCCAAGGAAGTTTACGATACCAACCATCACATACCCTGTGAATAGTCATGAAGGTTCTGTTAGAGCAAGCAGCATTTCCGTATTATTTTAGTACAAACAGCGTTATTATTGGGCCTAGATTGGACATTTACAATACATATCTGGCTACTCTCTTAACAAAGCAGAATCACCAAAGTTTGATTATCTGAATATACTTGAATGTCCATGTTGAATGATACACCGATGAATAAAATTAATTATACTTCCCAATTTCTTCCAGCATAGTAAAATTATTGGCAGCTTTTTTTTTTTTAATGAAATCAATTGTTTAAGACAGAATTGATTTCATTAAAAAAAACAATTGATTTCTCTGGACGTTCTACATTTTATATTTTATTTATATTTTACGCTTCTTTACCACTAGCTTAGAGACTAACAACTTTTCCACCACACATCTCGCTTGATACAATACACAAACAAAAAACACCCGTCTGCGGCCTTTTCGGATTTAATTGTGTCGCGGATTGTTTAGTCACACTGCAATCCTCAAAGGAAACCAGTTATAACATGTGAAGAAGTCAGATGTGGCCTCAGGGGTGAATGCAAGTGCCAATCAAAACGAGGAGGCCATAAAGCCAGTTTCCTCCCGGTCCTGTCACGGCACCCTCCCCGAGACACCGAGAGGCTTAGTCTACCACCCGAGGAGAGAGAGAGAGAGGGAGGGAGGAAGGGAGGGAGAGAGGAAGGGAGGGAGGGAGAGAGAGACGGAGAGATGGAGAGAGAGAGAGGGGGAGGGAGGGAGAGAGAGACGGAGAGATGGAGAGAGAGATGGAGAGAGAGAGAGGGGGAGGGAGGGAGAGAGAGATTGAGAGAAAGGGAGAGGGGGAGGGAGGGAGAGAGAGAGAGGGAGGGAGGGAGGAAGAGAGAGAGAGAAAGAGAGAGAGAGAGAGAGAGAGAGAGAGAGAGAGAGAGAGAGAGAGAGAGAGAGAGAGAGAGCAGTAGCACTAACAGGAACAGATTAGGCGTGACTCACTGACTGCTGTAACTGTATTGATAAGCCGCGATGGAACTGATGGCTTCCATCTAAGATTAGGAGAATATTGACCATTTTCCCTTCGCATTCGTCGACTTGAAAAGAAAAAAAAAAAAGAAAGCTGATGGAAATTATAATCATTGCTTTAGAGAAACGTCAAACAGAACATCTTTAGGATTCATTACGTGCGAACGATTTTTAGATTGATGAAGAAATAAAATTAATGTTTTACTGCTGATGGAAAATTATAATGATTTAAGATAAAGTATGAAGTGCACAAAATTGTTGCCCGCAACTTTTATTCCCTTCCTTGATAACTCTTTTAGCTAAAGCTTGCTATTTTTTGTTTTCTTACAAAAGGTTCAGACCTCCGCATATTTCCCAAATCTCTGAATGTTTGTAATGATGAAGCACATTGTCATGCCAACTCTCCTGAGATGCGTATCGTGTCGCGCCAGACCTCACTGCCGCTGGTTCGGCCAATATCTCAGTTATCGTTTTCCGGTTCCGGTAGTGAAGAGCGTCTATAACAGGTCTGTGTAATCAGTGCACTGCGCCATCTATTAGCCTGACCCTACTGTGCTAGGGCCCCGCTTTCTACTTTAATGCTAACAAAATCTTGTTGAATTTAAAACTCACTTATCATCTTGCTTCAGAGGAAGTTAATAGTGAATCATTAATGAAGATTAAATCAGTTTGTCCCATTATTCATTTTATGGCCTTGCTTGGTTATGAAGATTTTCTTCACATGAACCCTGAGGTTGTAAATTTCTTTACCTTTTGAAAAATGCTTGATAATAAAAATTTGTTCAACGCGTATTTATATTACACATAGATCTATAGTGAAAATGAATATTGCGCTTATTGTCTACAATTTAAAAAAAGTGCCATCACTTAATAGGAAAGGTGATTTATATTGAAACACACTGATTGGAAAGCGTGACATTTTTTTTTATGAAAACCGTTTTTTCTTAAAACTTCATGATTTTGTGCTGTACATCCGTGGGATTTCAGTCACTAGGTAGATATTTTGAGGCAATGACAATGCTCCCACAAATTCATCATATCTGTGGCATGTATAACTTGACCATTTAGATAATCTTATGTGTAAAGCATGTCTGACACGTTACCATAGTCCTTAGTGAAACATTAACAGTCGACCTAGCCATCTGACAAAACTACATCATTATATGGAAACTAATTATTAATTAGACATTATAAGCTTTACGGGGAGTTTTGGATAGTTTGATCTATTCTGATCTCTCCATAGTAGCTTCTCTAGGGACTTTGCAGTTGCGACAACTTACCGCACTTAGCTCTGTTCATTGCCTCTTCTTGTATAAGAAGATTCATGCTAGCGTGCACAGGGTACATATAAATAGAAGCAGAGATGCTAGTTTTAAGGCTGTAGTTTCCATAATTTATGTTCTCTATGGCACATGCATATCGATGTTTGTTTTCAGTAACAGTTCGTCCTTGACTACAACTCTTGGTCATTACATGTCATAACGGAGAATACTACAACTATTGGTCATTACATGTCATAACGGAGAATACTACAACTATTGGTCAATACATATCGTAACGGAGAATACTACAACTATTGGTCATTACATGTCGCAACGGAGAATACTACAACTATTGGTCATTACATGTCGCAACGGAGAATACTACAACTATTGGTCATTACATGTCATAACGGAGAATACTACAACTATTGGTCATTACATGTCGTAACGGAGAATACTACAACTATTGGTCATTACATGTCGTAACGGAGAATACTACAACTATTGGTCATTACATGTCGCAACGGAGAATACTACAACTATTGGTCATTACATGTCATAACGGAGAATACCACAACTATTGGTCATTACATGTCATAACGGAGAATACCACAACTATTGGTCATTACATGTTATAACGGAGAATACTACAACTATTGGTCATTACATGTTATAACGGAGAATACTACAACTATTGGTCATTACATGTCATAACGGAGAATACCACAACTATTGGTCATTACATGTCATAACGGAGAATACTACAACTATTGGTCATTACATGTCATAACGGAGAATACTACAACTATTGGTCATTACATGTCGTAACGGAGAATACTACAACTATTGGTCATTACATGTCGTAACGGAGAACAAGACAGCACTGGTCATATTATGAGCGCAACTTTAACTGAAGAGTGAGACTTGAATCACTAAAAGGCTGAAATATTGCCCCCAATTCTATATCTGAACAGTTTCCCTTTACTCACGATACTTTAGCCAAAGGTGAAAACCTTTCATGACGGCCTTCCTAATTTTTTTTTTTTTTTATTATTACTTTCAACAACAACAAAGTCTCGCACGCTATCTTCATATACGTGATCTCAATAGTAAGTAATATGTATATCATGAAGTATAAACCTACTTAATATGATATTATGGCCTAGGAAGTCTGCGTGGTAGACGTAATTAAAGGTCCATCTGTTTTAGGTGTGACTGATGAGTTTGTCTGCGAATCTCTGATCAAATTATCCTGAAAGTCTTATTTTATTCAAATGTAAAGGCGGAAAAAGAGACAGCGAGAACGAGAGAGAGAGAGAGAGAGAGAGAGAGAGAGAGAGAGAGAGAGAGAGAGAGAGAGAGAGAGAGAGAGAGAGAGAGAAGGAGGGAGGGAGGGAGGGGGGAATGGTTGAGAAGGGAAGGAGGAATGGGAGGAGAAGGGGACGGTGAGGTATACAGTAGGATCAATTGCTGGTTATGAGACTCGATCGAATCAATTACCTTTTTCTCTTTTCTGAGACTGTTTCCTCTTTTGGTTTTTCGAATGCGAAACCCTCACACCACCTCTCTAGTTGATAAGTTTTCTTTACAACATTCGCTCCCTGTAGAGTTAGTCATTGAGTTCGCTAGTGTTGACAGAACAAGTCACTAGTTCCCGGTGTAATAGCAGTTCTCCTAGACATGGCCAGGCGAATTGGTTGACGGGCAGGAGAACTTTCAGAATGAGTCACAAACTTGTTGGTCGCCAGCTATCGATCACTTCAGTTCTGATAAACACAGAGAGAGTGATTTCTGGCCTGAAACGTTCCTTTCGATAAACGTTAGGGTGTTTGGAAAAAGTATAGAAAAGTTGAAATAAAACAAGGCTAAGCAAAGCTAAGCCATGCAAAACAAATGATTATATTAAATCAAAGCTTTCTATGATAATTATTTTAAAGCATTTGTTTGTTACTTTAGATTTTAAATTGATTACTTAATAAAAAAAATATGATTGTAAATTTTATTTTTGTAACTGAAAAAACAACAACCCAAAACAACGGTATTTCGAAATATTAGAAGAATTATAATTCATTGAACATAAACGAAATCAATATATTATAATAAAAATTAATGGTAACGCAAGAGCATGGATTTTAATCGAAGATAATGCATAAGTCTAAAGACTCAAAGCGCAATACTCTTTTTTTTAAACAAAAAATGCTCTCACCATGGCCCTTGCTCGGTTAAAGGAGAGTCCAAAACACATAAAAAATCAGTGTCAAAAAGAAACCTTCTCTTTGATTTTTCTCACTCATATAACAATGTAAACTGCACATGATATTCTATTCATCTCTGTGGTGCTTCCATTTCATGTCCAACCAAAACAAATCTCGACGCAAAACTAAAACATTTACATATATTGACAAACCGTTGTCTCCAAATTATCCAATCTCTACACCATTTTATAACAGTATAATATGGTGGCTGAGTAGCCGTAAGTTTATCTGCACAACTCCCTCAATAGTAACAAATAATGGATGTGGTTTGAACACTAATCTTTGCTTTTTCTCCCTTTCCAAGAGTCATAAAGACAGCTGATGAAACAAGATAGAGCATACTTTTTCTGTTAGTTTATATCAAATTCAATACTTACGATGAAGTGAAAAAAAAAAAAAAAAAGAAATCAGGTTAGGTACAATTTCACGTCTTTTCTTCTTGGTGCAGGTGGAAAACATCAACACCAGCCTCACCTTCCTAGCAGCTCTCGGGGTCAGTGTGGACGGGGTCAGCGCCAAAGGTGAGCTCTCATTTCTCATTTCCTGCTCTCTCTCTCTCTCCAGTCATATGTGATGCAGTTTTAAACTTATTAACTGAAAGCTATTTATTATGAAAGCAAATCATTTTTGCAGGTGTTAGAATCTATTAATTTGCTATCTAAATTGAAGAATTATAAAGTCACTATAATATGGAGAAATGTGAAAGAGAAACAATATTGATCAGCATCGAGCAATGTAAACAGAAAACACTTTTTGTATGATATATAGTTATTTGCCATTATTAAGGCAAATAAAAATAATGAAAACATATTGCAAATCTCAAATTATACGAAGGGTCAAAATCCAAGTGTTTGTCTATCAAATACTAAGAATAATTAAACAAAACAAGGTAATAGTAGAAGTAAAAGTGGTAGCAGTCATCGTAGTAGTAGTTCCAAAGTAACAGTAGTAGCAGTACCAGTGGCAGCAGTAATAGTAGTAGTTATAGTAGTAGTAGTAGTAGTAGTAGTAGTAGTAGTAGTAGTAGTAGTAGTAGTAGTAGTAGTAGTAGTAGTAGTAGTAGTAGTAGTAGTAGTAGTAGTAGTAGTAGTAGTAGTAGTAGTAGTAGTAGTAGTAGTAGTAGTAGAAATAGTAGTAGTGGTAGTAGTAGTAGTTGTTGTTGTTGTTAAAGTTGTAGTAATAGTAGTGGTATCAGTAGTAAATCACGAGGGGAAGGGACACATAAAGAAAGAAATGTTACAAGGTTATAAATATATATATTTCATACACATAAAAATGAGATTGGGAGAGATGGACGAGAAGGATAAATATAAAAGGAGAGAATTCATGGAATGTACTTTTATCCCTGATTGAACATGATTTTATAACGAAAGAATTTCAGTTAAAGTTATGCTGAAACCAACAGCGATGTCTTTTAACATTTTTCCTGTCTTTTTTGGGCCTGCTTTTAAGAAATGATTGTATTTTTGCTGCTTGCGGCATTTTCTCATTATTCCTCTACGTTTAAACATTTTGTCCGCTCATGTCGATTCAACTGATAGACAGGATTGGCTTTTACGTATACAAACAAGATGGGGCAAAAGCAATTTTATTAGTTCGGGTTTTCTAAGCATGCCTTTGTAAATATACGCTTGGCAAATAATGACTTTAGGAGTATTTGCATTTACTCATTATAACAGTCTAGATTTATACTTCATCTGAATCTTATAAATTTAAGGCCCGATTTGTTAGGACTCTCTTTCTCTCTATCTTTTTATTTCCCCTATCTTTTCATCTTTCATTCTCTTTTTTTCTCCTATTTTTTTATTTCTCCCTAAATTTTATCTATTCATTCATCTGCATGTCCAGTTTCATACCTGACATTACATGTGTCAGTCTTTCAGTTTGCATGCCTGCCTGTCTGCCTGACTCTGTTTCTCTCTCTCTCTCTCTCTCTCTCTCTCTCTCTCTCTCTCTCTCTCTCTCTCTCTCTCTCTCTTCCTCTGTCTTTCACATCCTCGCTCGTTCTATCTATCTTCTCCCCAAGGGATAATTTTGGCCTCCTGAGACAGTATACACTTTTCTCGATTTTTCTTTATTTTATTCACTTGTCCCTGGTTTTTTTTCTTACCCAACCCTCATTTTTCAACTCTTTATATGTTTTTCAATAATTAAACGCAAATAAGCGTTTTATAATCCTAAAAAGCATTTATGGAGAGAGGAAGAACGAGAGAGGGAAGAAAAAGAGGGAGAGAGAGAGAGAGAGAGAGAGAGAGAGAGAGAGAGAGAGAGAGAGAGAGAGAAAGAAAGAAAGAGAGAGAGTCATCTTATAGATAATGAGCCCTTTCGGTTTTTAAATTTTTCTTTCTTTTTGAGAAAAATGATTGGAAGAGAATTTGAATCTCTATAATAGAACTTAAACGGTGTCTCATAATAAATAAAATCCTCCAGATATCAAAGATGGGAATCTCAAGTCGATACTCGGGCTGTTCTTTAGCTTGTCGCGGTACAAACAGCAGCAAAAGACTCTACTGCAACAGCAAAAACAGCAGCAGTTAAAGCAGCAGCAGCACCAGAGGGGTCAGGGGTCATCGGCAACAACATCATCAGGCGCTGACAACAACAGCAACGTAGGAAATAAAGCCATAGCGAATGGAGGAGAGACAATATCAAGGTTAGAATTGACTGACGTGTGTACATATCATTATATGTCCTGTCATGTGACAATGCCCAATGCCATAGTTGGCATTAAGACTCCTGCCAAGTGCATTTTTTTAAATAGAAACAGATATGATACAAAGTAGTACAACTCAATCAACCTATGTCCACTTGTACGTGATAGTATTATTGTATTTCAGACTTGTAAACATTCATCGAACATTTTGTTGCACTTTTTATTGTCTTAATTTTGGAAACTCGTTTAGCTAACTCTTTTGCTCCCTTCTTCCCTTCCTCATTTTTTACCCTCACACATTTCTTTTTATACGTGTTTTTTTCTCACCAAAACTTGTTCATTTTTCTACAGTACTTTTTTCTTGCTTTTTACCGAACCTTTCATTTCCTCTCTGCGTCTTTCTCAAACCACTTCTTTAAACAGCTCAATATTTCCACATTCTAAAACCACTTAGCGCCTCTCCTCACCCCAAGAGATGATACAAGTAGCACAGCCCTTGGAGCATGAGTAATAGCTCTAAAATCTTTAAAAACTCTAAAGTCTCTCTCTCTCTCTCTCTCTCTCTCTCTCTCTCTCTCTCTCTCTCTCTCTCTCTCTCACTCTCTCTCTCACTCTTTCTCTCTCTCTCTCTCTCTCTCTCTCTCTCTCTCTCTCTCAGAGTCCTATAAGGGAAGAGATGATAAGAGATTCAAGGCATGACATCAATTCATTTTAGATGAAAGGGGAAGTCTGTTTCGTGATTTGTAGCGACCTGCAGAGAGCACAGTAAACGGTTTATCACTATTACCTAATACTGTCCAGTCACATAGGCTTAGAGCTTTCTCAGCAGGGCCATCTAAAACAGGATTCCATATCGCTCTAGAGCGCTGGTATATATGAAAAACTTTTCTTCTTATTGAAGGCATTTTTCAATGTGTGATAAGTTATGTTCTTGATCAAAAGATCATAAGGTTTCTAGGAAAGCTAAATCTAAATACCCGCTGACTCTGACTCTGCCAGAACAACCTTTGTATGGAAACTTCACAAAGCTTAAAGGACAAGAAAAATGTCTGTACTGCTGAAAAAGCTTACACTGATATAACAGTAAAACGGTTCTCAATGAATTAAAGAGATGATATTCATTCACTTAGAATTCAGAAAATAAAGTTAACACAAAAAGACGCCTCAAAATAAGTATTTTCTGTGGCTACATGCTCATAGACTTTTTACTGTACAAACTGCTCCATTAATGTAAAGTTTCCTTTTAAAAATATCTGCTTTAAATTCAAGGTGAACTTTGTCATCATTTATTTCTTATGTAAAGTGGTGTTAGTAAGAGCAATGACTGTTATAACATAGAATGGATTCCTTCCAAACCACGGTCTTATCTCGAACATAATTTCTCTGTTGTGAGGTTTCTGCGTGTAAATTCGTCAGTAATGGAGTGATTGCAATTCATTTGCTTTGCTCATTAATAATCAATTTTCAAATCATCTCAACGGAGTAAAGTATTTAATAATCCATTTAATATCAAATTATAATCATAGTGAATGATCGAAATCACTTATATTTTTTCTACGAAAAGAAGTCAATTTTACGGCCTGGTAATTTGTTCTGGAAACTTTTTCAATTAAAAAAAACCCCACAAACCAAACAAAACAAAATAATTGTAAAAATGAAAGATCCTCTTGAGTTTTGCTTTGGTTATATTTGGAACATGCTTCAACTTGAGAGTTACGAACCCTCTTTATTTTTCCTGTGTTTCACTTTCTAGTCGTAATGGTTGATGTACGGGTTTTCCTTCCGTCCGCCAGTTTTATCACAAGGATCAGGAAAACGGCGTGTGCAAGGCCAGTCAGGATAAATAGATGTTCATTCAATTATTTTTCATTTGGCATTGATTTAAGTGGGCAAGCTGACACGAGGAAAAGTGCAAAAAAAGATAGTTATCAATTATGCAAGAGTCGGGGACTGGAAACAAAGGCGAAAGAGTTGAAAAAAAGGAGGAGGACGGAGATGGTTACAATGAATAAAAGAGAAAGAGGAATAACGAGGAGAGGAAAACGAGCTTTAAAGCAAACGTAAACACAGAACGTGTTGTGAGAGACTAAAGCTTACAATGAGGAAAAAAAATAGCTAGGATAAGTTAGGAGAGAGAGAGAGAGAGAGAGAGAGAGAGAGAGAGAGAGAGAGAGAGAGAGAGAGAGACAGACAGACAGACAGACAGACAGACAGACAGACAGAGAGAGAGAGTTAGTTTTTATATGGATTTAGTTACACACTTTAACTTTTTGTTGCCTATGCAGGTCCATATGCTTCTTTGATAACAGTTAAAGCTACCACTAGTGCAGTCATTCGCTTTTTGCGTTTTTCTCCTATTGCATCAATCCATATTGGAAGTTTCACCGTTTCTCTCTCTCTCTCTCTCTCTCTCTATCTCTCTCTCTCTCTCTCTCTCTCTCTCTCTCTCTCTCTCTCTCTCTCTTTTTCTTCCTATGTAAAGATGGCAAAAGTGGAGTTAAGTGGTCGCTCCAAATGTTTAAAGGAGTAAACCATAACTGTCCAGAGAAAAAGCATCACTTTGGCATGAGGAGAGTAAATTTTTTACAAAGTTGAAATAATAAAAATAGGCGGAATTAAAATTCTGGAATGTTTCTGACGATAGATTAATAAGGAAGAAGTGAAAACCCAAAACTGATCGATGTTGCTAAAACTTTTCTGAACTTACCTGGTTTCTCGATGGGGTCCATTCCTACACATTCAAAATAATAGATTACAAAAGGCTTAAAGTTAGTCCAATTTTTCAAATCGGATTTTTTGTACGTATCTCTATAAATTTCCCTTGTCTCATTTCAAATTTATAATATACCACTTCTTGTAAAGCAGAATTCAATTACCAAAGTAAAAAACATATTTGTGATAGAATCATTAGAACAGCCGCATCTCATTACATTATGTCGAAAAGACAATCGCGTGTGGCAATCCATTTCTTTATCCCCTATAATTTTTAAACATCAACAAAGTTAGAACAATCCAACCTATGAGTCTCTTTAACTTAGTTTTTTTTAAACTTCCAACCGCTCGCGAGACCATCAACGGTGGATGACATTTTTCACAACTGTATTTATTTGACGTCCTAGACTAAACAACAACAACAACACATCTTATCAGTTGATCCTGCATCGGCCATTTATCCATCCTCTGAGGAAGCTCTTTGTTATTGATTTCTTTAGTGTCGGTCTCTGGAGGCCACACACGCGAAAACAATGTCAGAGTGCGGGAGTTAAAAATGCATAAATGCTGAAGTTACTTTGGCTCTAATCGAGGCTGACTTTCCAATTAAAACCCAAGGTTAGCACTCGAAGCTCCAAGGGTTTTTGTTCGTTGATTGGTTGTGGTGCGGGGACGTCCTACTCTCTCTCATGGTGCGTGTACTGTTGTTGTTGTTGTTGACGAAACTTCAATCACGATGCATGACTTGGCCTTCCGCGTTTGTATTTTCTCCTAGACATTCGCCTGTGCTGGAACTAAAGGGTAGTGATGATTTCTGTCCAGCCTTAAGCCAAAATAAGGGTGTGCATTGTTTTTTTTTTAATTTTTGTTCGAAGAAGTATAATACGATAAGAAGGTCAGATATTGGTATATGCAGTCTCACTCTTGAAGATTTGTTTAAAAAGGAAAAAAGTTAGAAAGTAGCAAAGGAGGTTTTGTCTAAGCTTTTATCTTTTGTGATCATTTTTTGAAGTTCGTTTTGGTTGTTAGTGTTTAACCAATCAAAATATATATATTCTCTCTCTCTCTCTCTCTCTCTCTCTCTCTCTCTCTCTCTCTCTCTCTCTCTCTCTCTCTATATATATATATATATATATATATATATATATATATATATATATATATATATATATATATATATCCCCCTCCCTTCCCCGTCCCCCACCGAACTCTCCTTCTCCACATTTCTCTCTCTGTTATGTTATACATGTATCATGGATGAGAAATGTAAAGAAATAAAACATTAATAATGTTACCATGTTCAATAATAATAAAATTGCAAGAACAATTATATGAAGACATCTGAGCCCATGGATCCTCCTAACACTCACAAGCTGATACAGTGTCATTATCTTTACTCACAAACAGACAAAGAAAGAAAAGCAGCCCAGTTAGGCTACTTCTCATGTTGTTTTTTTTTTTATTGCTATTATTTTCTTTCCTGATAAAGCCTCCAAGCCCTTTTTATTGTTTCAACACATTCAAGGACACTTAATTTGATGCAAGCTCGCTCATGGCACAGTCTACAATCGCTTTGTGGTGAGCAGTTTTTGGAATGGTTTGAGCACAGATGGTAGCAGAACGTGCACTCTAGTTCAATAGCTCCTCGTTTTTTTTATGTCTGAAACATACTCTGCCGCCATCAATTTTAGCTGCACGGTATCTTTTCATCAGGCACTCACTGTTGTCATTGTCGGTATAGCGGCTGAAACCAGAGATGTTATCATGTACATGACAAGCCTCGTCTGTTCACTAGTATGATGGTTACATAAAAAAAAATTTTATTCATGTGTGACCAGTGAGAGTCATTTGGGATGAAAAAATTCTGTAATCATTGCAATTAACCTAAAAATGTGGGTAATTTATTTTCAGCATGAAGTAGCATAGAATGTCCATAATTATGTCGAAATTGGGACAGGAATAGCCATATATGACCATTGATATCGATATGGCATTCTATCGAAATGAAAACTGACCTAAAAACATCAGAAATATGAGATCAAGGCTTAGAAGATTACAGCGAAATTCGCGCCCTTTGTGGGAGTCAGTACAAGACATCGGGATTTAGAGTCACTATTCTATTTGGTCGCAGTATTAAGAAGCATCAAACTTTGAGTCGCTATCCAAACCAACGATTTTGTAACTAAGCAACCTAAAACGTATTCCGCCATAAGACAAAGATCTCCTAAAATGCAAAAACTTGCCATCTCAGAAAGCTCGCTCCTTCAGTATTACATAAGAAATTTTATTATTTTAAGGCTAGAGAAACATTATGAATTACTCTTTGTTCTTACTTTCTCTTTAGTCTAACACACACATACATACATGGTCTCTCTCTCCGTGTCTCTCTCTCTCTCTCTCTCTCTCTCTCTCTCTCTCTGTATACCTACCTTTATTTATGTGTCTGTCTGTATGTTTCTATATCTCGTATCTCTCTGTCTATCTGCCTCTGTCTGTCTGTCTGTTTGTCTGTCTGTCTGCCTGTCTCTATCTATCTCTCGCTCGCTCTCTCTATATCTTTTCAGTATTCATCACTCTGGTATTTCTGATTTCCAAATAATGTCGCTTTGCTCTCATAAGCTTATCGCCCCATCGTAATCCGAATCTCTTCCATCTTTACTAGTCAAAAAGAATTAATTGTATACATCACCTGAAAACAAATCCTTTCTACTCCATCTCTGGATCACCTCCCCCTAAGAGTACAATAGAGTCCGTAGCATGGCAAGAGAAGCTACTGTTTTTAACACTGGTTCTTTGTTCTTTTCATGACCCCTGACCTCTAGTCAACTCGGCACATCTGGCACGCACCCTCATCTTTACCACGCTCTCCCATCCTCAAAGCCAAGCCTACTCCTTACCCTTCCTGGTTCACATCCACAACAATAATTTACCTCCCCCGGTGCCATTTCTGCGTGTGTGAAGCTTCTTTCCCTCACTACATTACCACACAATATGAATTGGCACTTCAATAAAAGTCTTCGGTTTTGTTGAATGTATTCCGAGCCGTGCATGATGTTGATCTACTGACTTACGATATTAGACTAACACTATTCACATCAGGCCCAGGAGAGCAATCCTCGTATCTCAAGAATGCTCTGTGAGCTTTGCATGCAGCTCTTTTCTGTAGGAACAGCCTCCATCTTGACAACATGGGATAATGGAATCCCCAGCTACCATCGCTCGTGTGATGGGAATCAGTAATGAATGCCCCAGACAATAAAATATGAAATGCGGCGCTTTGTTCCTCCAGCGGGCTTTTTCCCGCTTTGTTTGCTCTTTGGTGTTACTTGCGTTTTGACATCTCATTTGCTGTTAGCGTTGTTATCTTAAAATGAGTACAATAGATTAATCACAACGCTTTGTTGCGCTAAAAAAACCTCTATGTTTGATTATTGGGACTTGTTTGATCCCTTGGACTTGTTTATGTGCAAAGCTCTAATAGTGTTGATGTGTAAATAAAAGTGTGCTGATCTGATATTGTCATTCCGTTCATTTGCCCTTCGCAGCTGCTGATGAGTGTGATCAAAACACGGCACTCAGTGTTCACAGCGAATGTCTGTAGAAATAGTTATCGGTCTCGGGCCGTGTCAGTCAGCACCAGTGGAGGGGACCAACTGTTCACTGCGAACAAGAGAAGCCATGTTAATAGCTGGGGTATTTGTTTACTTGTAAGTCATTACTTTGCACCTGGAACTTGCAATTTGATGATGTTGGTGAGGACAAAGGTGCGCGAGACCCTTTGGGGTATTTATCATGTCTTCAAGGGGTAATATCTGCTTTCAGATAGAACATTTAAATTAGAGTGGAAAAAGCCACTTTTTATTTTTCTCCTGGGAGGACAAAGGAAAATGAGAGGGAGAGAGATATGGAGATGGAGGGAGTGAAAGAAGAGAAGTTGCAAAAGGGGAGGGAGGTGGGATTTGAGAGAAAGAGACAGACAGAGACAGAGAAAGATTAAGACAGAAAAAGAGAATAGCCCTCAACAGTCACTTTACTACCATTAATTGCTACTCGTATTTATCTGAAAAGCAGAAGAATACATTTTAAGATGAATTTTAACCTTTTTGGCAGTATACACAACGACGATACTTTGTCTGATTTGAAAGGAATTTATTTCACGGCCTGAAAAAACAAGCAAACAACAACAACAAAAAAAAACACTTTGAAGGAATGCAACCTCTCTCCGTAAGGAAGAACGTCTTTTAAGTCTATAACCATCTCAACATTAATCTGTCGGCACGATGCAAGCCTGTTGTCTTGTCTTCGGTCGAATGATCCTCAGGCACACAACATTATTCCGTCTCAGGACATATCATGAGTGGTTTACACAAAGTATTAGGATTCCTTATAACTTTACAAAGGCAGTATCAAAACGATTCTCCTAAAATATTATTTTTCCCCCTCGAGAAAATGAAGTTATTGAATTATCCCCTATTGATATTAAAACAAAACCCCTCGGTCGGTGTTGGTTTCCTCCCACATCCTAGGTTTTAGTGGAGGTTGCCTGGGGAGGGATCGAGTTACCCACACAACTAAACCTCGTGACCAAGAGCGGTGAGGGCGAGCAGTGGCTGCAGGCTGGACCAGATGGCGAGAAGGGAAGCCAGATCAGGTCTGGGAATACTGACACTCGCTCTGGGGGAACCGCCGGGACTGGGACGGAAGTTGACAGCACGGCCTGTCACACTCACACTCACTCCTTTACTATTTTAGTTTCTAACTCACACTATTCAACGGTCTATGAAATTTGTAAAAAGTTATGGTTATGTCGTTCTTTCTAGCACAATTGACTTGCTGAGCAAATGAATAGTAAAAGAAAAGAAGGAAATGGCGTTTATATAAAAATATATGATATCGGAAAGAAAAACTTCGTTGACCAAACAAGAAAAGGTGTATGTGTGTGGGGAGGGGGGAAAGAAGGAAAAGAGCATGATAAGCATGAGGAGGAGAAAACAATCTGGAGGAGAAAATAAAATGAAAGAATACTTGTGAAGGAAACAAACAGTCAGGGTGCAGGGTGATGTTGCTCGCTTCTAGTGGTGTTTTTTAACGCATTGCTTCTTGTCGCGTAGTCAGTGCAATAGTAATGTGACACTGCAGTCCGTCGACCAGCCTGCACGATAAAAAACAACGCGCGTGCACCGCATTGCCTTCTTTCAGCGCTCACGATGAATACTGAAATTGGGGGGAAAGTGGCGATGAAACGCACATGTTGCTGGTTCTTGATATCCTATCAATTTTTGTTATCATCCATGAAGTGCTAGATGCATTTGATACAGGGTAATCAAATGACAAGTTTGCTTCCAATAGGCCTGATGCACTGTGGGTATAACATACTGAAAGTTGCATCCCTTCAGAAGTGATAAGATCTGATTCCTTTTGTGCTCAGGCCAGAAATCACACCAGCCTGTTACTTCCCTTATCGATTTTTTAAAGTTGCAATGAGCCAAATGTGATTAGAAAAAAACAAGAGCGGAGCACTGCTAAGTCAAGGAGATGCATCATTGCTGGGTTGTAGGGGCACAGTGGTTATGGTGATGTGTAAAGGGGATCAGAAAGACCTGGAGAGAGGGAGGGCTTGGTGAGAGGCTTGCAGAGCAGGGTAAAGTGGTGGATGAAGGGAAGCTGGCTTCCTGGAGAAGACCGTGACGTTCTAGAGAGTTCATTGAAGCAGGTAATCAGTGTGGGCGCATGACGAGACGTTCAGTGGGTAGGGGACAAAAAACACAGCATTGCTTGTGTATAAAATGTATAAGAGAGAGAGAGAGAGAGAGAGAGAGAGAGAGAGAGAGAGAGAGAGAGAGAGAGAGAGAGAGAGAGAGAGAGAGAGAGGGAGGTAGAAAATTAGATGCGCTGTTTTCTGGGTTCTGGAAATGTCCACAGCTATTATAGAGCTGAAACATTAATGATGTGGGGTTGCTGCGGCCAGGCAGGGGGTGTGAGCCTCGCAGCTTTGTTCATCGCGAGAGATGACACAAAAAGTTTCAGATAAAATGGCTGTTTACATCGGTGGAAGCTGGGAGAGAAATCCACAGTGGGTGAACCTTAAATAGGACAATGTAAGTCTGTACCGTGCAAAGTGTGATGAACATTGTTTTGGGATGCTCAATGTTATTTTTGGACTCAATACTGTCCCTTCACCTTGAATTGTAGATTTATAAGAAAGCTTACGTGGAAAATGAATATTGAGCACCGCAAGTAAAATCGACAACAAATACCTAAAAAATTTAATGTCTTATTAGCATTTTGTTACGAGCGCGACCAACGTATCATTAGATTAAAGTCAGGTAGATGGAAAACTGTTCGCAACCCCCAGAAAATGGCTCCCCGTTTTCGATTACTTGAAATGAAAGAGGCAGAGCTATAAAGCCAAATCCATTTTTTGTTCCAAATCCCCTTGGCTACGGTTTTATTCACGTAACCGTCTGTGCGTCAGAGAATGACGTCATTCTTCTCATGAACCTCAAATAGTGAGAGTGAATGTGTTGACAGGAAATATTTGTGTCTAAAATGAAATGGAAAGACTCTAAATGTAGATCCAGGAGAATACCTTATAAAGTTTATGAAAAGTTACCTTCTAGATCAGACAAAATAGTCCACTTTGAAAGTAACGTAATCAAGTGCCCTATCCTAAAACCACTTTCTATTATAGCTTCTTTCTTTCGCAATTCATATTTTTCAGTCTCCTGTGGCCTTTCTTTCTCTCTCTCTCTCTCTCTCTCTCTCTCTCTCTCTCTCTCTCTCTCTATCTATCTATCTATCTATCTATCTATCTATCTATCTATCTGTCTCTCTTTTTGTCAAAGCTTAATAACTTGTCTTAGTGCAAAAAAAAAATCTACTCAGTGCCAAGAACACACGCACACACAAACTGTGTCTAGCTCTTGGAGCAGTTTCTCAAAACGGAATTGTTAAATTGAAGTAATCAATTTACTGACATTTTAAGAGGCTGCGCTAACGTCCATAAATTTAAACGCTGTAAACTTTCATTCATTTAATCTATTCCTTCAATTTCATGCTTTCAATTCAACAAGAATGCAATCGAAGGCTTTAGTAAGCAACAGTAATGGAATGATAAATTGTTGCGAAATAATCATATTCTTTTTTCAGTTGCCTGGTTTTCTTTTTTCTTATTCTTTTTTTTTTTTTTGTTTAAAGAAAACAAAACTAGAAAGGGATATTTTGCATATATCGCATAGATTTAACAAAGCATGCCTCTATTTTCTAGATAATCGTTAATACTTTGGTTGCCAAAGATTTAGAGAGGAAACCATATTTAAATTTGTAAACAGCATGGAAAGACAGCGCAATGAGCTCTGTTGACTTCAATAAGCCTAACAGAAATAAAGTAACCCATCCAAGCAATACGGAAAGTTTTCTTAAAATCTGTGGATGGTAAACACAAACAAATAAACAATTCGAATGGTATAAAGAATGACACAAACATCTTGAAACAGAAAACATAAAGAGATAGAAAGAGGGCAAGATACATAGATCGATCGGTCGATAGATAGATAAAAAGCCTAATTTTCTGAAGAGTACCGTGCTCTGTAATTGTAGATCTAGTGATGACAACAGTAGCTGTTGCTGTGGCCACCATATGCCGCAACAAAGAGAAAGAAACGGTTTTATGTTTATAGTTGTCTATCGAGTCTATATCAGTGGTCTTATAATAATAAAACTTCTTGTAGGAGAAATTTAATAAAATACCATGATTGGTTTGGAGATGCTAATGTAGTGGAATTTATAGGCGCATTATAAATACCATCCGCTTTGCGCTCGGGCTTTGCAGATGTTGATTTTTACCCCAACAATGAAAGGCGAATAAAAGTTTGTTTTATTGCAGTAAGTTAAAAAAGAGTGATGCTTGTTCTAGGCACAGCTTGGCTGGAAATGAATTTGCCCTCCATGAAATTATGCTCCGAGCCGCTGAAGCGATAAATTCAAAGCCAGGCGTGGATTAGAGCCAGATATTTATGCGCTGATATAGAAATTGTTTTCGATTTTTTTTAAATATATAGATAGAACGAGATTTCAAAAGAGAAATAGATAATAGATAGGTAGTGGAAAAAAATAGTAAATAGAAAAGTAAATAAATAGGAAGTCAGAAAATCAGATAGAAATCTAGATAGGTAGATAAATAGGCAGAGAGATATATAAATAAAGAATTGATTAGATGGACAGATAGATAACATATAAACATATATACAGATAGGTATATGCATCTTGCAAGTTGAAATTAATATAATAAATATATTTGTTTCGCAAAGGTGAAATAGATAGAACCAGGTGACTGGAAATTCTAGACTAAAATTAGGACATATTTTGTCAATGAGGACCTTCTATAATAACAATTGGGGTAAAGAAATAAATCCATTCTAGATTTAGAATTTCTTAGTGCCTCTTTTTAGTTAAATGCAACAATGAAAATGGCATAATTATTGCTCTGTTAAATTAAACAAAGTGGTTAAATAAAGAGACACAAAGAAAAACAATCTAGGGTGTACTTTAATAAAAATATTTGTTTACTGTGAAGCTGCAGTTACCAGCTTTCCTGTCTCTCAGTTTATGATTAACAGTCGAAATGGGCAAGGTCTTTCTTTGAATACAGCTACGAACTTGAAATGGCCTTTTGTATGCTATGAATGTAATCAGCGATTTCAATGCAACAGAAAATAAAGGGTTGGGAAACGTAAGTCAGTGTAGGAAAGAGTGAAATATGTCAATGATTGAATTTATTTACGAGTCATCAAAATAATTATAAAATGAAATAATGCATGACAAGGATGGAAAGATGAGGCTACCTTGGAAAAAAAAATCTTGTATTGATAAAATATTCAAGCAGTCGACTGAAAGAAACAGGTCATTATGAATTTCACTTATTTGAGGTGGAAAATGACCCAACAATTTGTTTTACAAAGTATCTTTTTTTAACAAATACGACAATGTGGCTCTAATTGTATTCTTTAAGCTCTAATTTCTATTAAAGATTTGCAAATACTAAACTTTTGACAGGTTGGGTTACTTATTTCTGTCCATGTTCTCAAACGGCAGAGTGCACTGGCTAGCTAGCACTAGCAGTGAGTGCGGCAGTTCACTCGCTCCGGCACGCGCTAGCAGAATGATGCAAACACCCACTCGGATTATTATCAGATTGGAATTGCCAGACATAAAGTGTGCCATGAATCTTGAGACGCCGTAAGCACGAACACAGACAACAGACTACATGCATCCATTGTTATTAGTCGTGAAAAAGGGGAAAAAACCGCAATGCCGGCTGGGTCCCAACAGAGAAGGTACCGAGTACCGACAGCGTTCAGTCGCTCACCGCGCTAGCCTCCCCTGTAACGTGTATGTGTGTGTGTGTATGTGTGTGATTCATACTCTATTTTTAGATCACTTGACGTCGAGAGTTAGACAAACAAAGAATGAAAATGGAGTAAAAACATTTCCATTGTGTAATCATGAAATAGATATTATTCAAGAGATAAAAATGATTGGTTGGACATATGGCGGTTTTCATTTCTTGCTTTGTTCGTCTCGAAAGGGAAAAACAAATAATAATAAACTCAAACAACAAACTTCGTAATCGATAAAAGACAGTCACGGCAGGGGACAGAGAGAGAGAGAGAGAGAGAGAGAGAGAGAGAGAGAGAGAGAGAGAGAGAGAGAGAGAGAGAGAGAGAGAGAGAGAGAGAGAGAGAGAGAGAGAGAGAGAGGAAGGAAGCAAAGAAAGAAGTAAAGATATGGACAGATGATAAAGAGAGAAGCAGAGTTATAAAGCTGATGAACATTTTTTAACGTTGACGTTCAAATACATTTGAGAGTTGATAAATGGATTTTCGTGTATGTTTCAAAAATGAAATAATAAAAAAAAAATCTGAAAACAAAAGCGTTTGAGAGAAAATCTGAAATGAAGAACATAAGAGATAGATAGATAGATGAATAGATAGAAAGAGATAGATAGATAGAGATAGATAGATAGAAAGATAGAGAGAGAGAGAGAGAGAGAGAGAGAGAGAGAGAGAGAGAGAGAGAGAGAGAGAGAGAGAGAGAGAGAGAGAGTGGGACAAGGACGAGATGGGTGAGCGCTTGACTGGCCGTAAAGCTCACGTCGACCATTGTAGCCTTCGTAGCGTGCAAAGAGGACGATGCACGGTGGAAGCACGTAGTAGGGTAGGGTAGGGAGGGTAGGGGAGAAGATATGGGGAATTAATGACACACGCTGGTTGATGAAAGGGCCTTAGAGTGGCTTCCACATGGAGACATAGCTGGTAGGGTGGGGCGGGCAAAGAACAGATTTACATTCACTCAGACACAGACCCAAAGAAGGGGAGGATAAAGAGTGGAAAGGAATAATAAAAGGCTAAGAGGGAGGGGGTGAGGAGGATTATGAGGCGAAAGCGTTTTGGGTGGGAAAATCAGGGATTGTGTCGGGAGGGGGGAGGGACAGCGTTGAAGCAGTTAGCGAGCACTCAGATGACTGACATAGAAACAAGCAGTGAGCAAGCAAAGGCTGGGGGAGAGAAAGAGAAGATTTTCAGTGTTGTGGTGTGCTTGGAACGTCTGGATTGATATTTTTCCATTGCTTTGGACGTGAGTGTGTGTTATTTCATTGTTATGATCAGCCTGGTCGCTAGGTCTAGTTAATGTTGTGCTCACACTGAGTGATATTGATTAGCTGTGGATCATATACGAGAGAAGATATCCATCTAGATCTAGATCTATGCTCTGCAGTGTCAAAGCAAAATGTGATAGTAAAAGTATGTGATTCTCCTGGATGTTAAACGGTGGTAGTTCCATTACAACATTTCAGGCTCTCATTATTGTAAGCGGCTGTTTCTAGGGGTCATTAGCTAGGCCCACACTAGGCAATTATTCTGAGTTATAAAACGCATTGGACTCATGAAGCTTTCATGTTTCATA
This sequence comes from Elysia crispata, assembly GCA_033675545.1. Lineage (NCBI taxonomy): Eukaryota > Metazoa > Mollusca > Gastropoda > Plakobranchidae > Elysia > Elysia crispata. Next base: position 212,594 of record JAWDGP010004573.1, on the reverse strand, counting down.
TTCTACATCTCCCGCGATTCACAGCTGTAAAACTTAAATGTAAATATAGACCTACATTAACGTAAAGTCAGTTTCAGGCATCCTCAGTTACAATTAGTCTAGCTTTTAATTATTTTCCTTTAAACTTTGTTTCTTAGGAGAGGAAAGAAAAGTCACCGGATCATCTGTTTTTCGTTTTTTTCTTTAATTTTTAGTTTTAGTAAAAGAAATTGAATATAAGATAGGTGCAGGTCTACATAATTATGGGCTTACCAGTTTTGTTTATATATTTTTTTTTTAATTATCCTCTGCTATCTTAAGTATTTCGTCAGACGAAAATTAATAGTTACAAAGAAATATATCTATTCCATGTATTCGATTTTCAGTTTTTACTCTATGTCATTCCTGTTTGTGGAATGAAGGAGAATCTCTTTTATAAAAACATTCTTTAAATATTCAAATCTGATGACAAGTGGGTTCTCATAATTGTATTTCAACCAAGACTAAAATAATGACGGATTAAACTCGCTGTGGATTGGTAATTAAATATATCCAATCTCCAGGTAAGGCATTGTTTTGGTTTGAGGATTATCAAAAAGTTTTCTCTTCACTCTTTCCTTTCTCTCTCTCTCTCTCTCTCTCTCTCTCTCTCTCTCTCTCTCTCTCTCTCTCTCTCTCTCTCTCATTCCCTCGGTGTCCGTCAAGCTCATATTCTTTGTCCGTCTTTCTTTCTGTGTGTGTGTGTGTCTGTCTCTCGCTCTGAATGCTTTTGTCTCTACCTTCTCTCTGCCTCTGTTCCTCTCTCTCTCTCTCTCTCTCTCTCTCTCTCTCTCTCTCTATATATATATATATATATATATATATATATATATATATTCTCTTAAACACTCACGCCCTCTCTCGTACATGTAGTATCTTTTCTACACCAACTACATCTCTCTTCTCACGGTGGTCACTCAGTTTCCAAATGGATATTTTTTTGTAGAGTATGCAATTTTTTGCTATTTGCGTAACTTATAAAATGCTCCAGTTATGTTAATATCACATCACCAATTTCGAGGATGTTAAAAATAAATTTAAGGTTACTACTAGACTTTACTTTTTTTTTTTTTTCAAATAACAGTAATAAGATATTCATTTTTATTACAATTATTTTAGGGAGCACAAAAAGAAAACAAAAGTGTCGCAGATAATAAAAACCAATCTGAATTATTGCAGCACAAATTATTATTGATCCGTAAAGCGGCATGGCGAGATTTTGCTGCAACATTTCTAGATTAAATCTCGATTGCTTCTGTCTGGACCTATAATTTGCCCTTATCTTCCTGTTATGTAAAATTAATAATTGTTTCGATCGCAAGTTTCTGTGATAAAAGCTTGGGCGAGAGCAGCTATTTTGCTGATGCGTGTTCGGACCATTCTTTGTTTTTTACTTGAAATGAAAATAATTCTACCCAGGTTAAAGACTAGGTCGATCCCTTTTCCCCCTGCGAAAACATTAAATGTTAATTTTCTTTTATCTTTAGTTTGGTGCTTAGCTTTTGAATTTGAAAAGATTGTAAAATTATAACTGAGTATTGTAAACTTTTGTGCTCTTGTTAACTGGTAATTAGGCCGACTGAAAGACGCACATCTTCTTTGTTTCCTTCAGAAAAAAAATATTAAGAATACATCTAAGAACGCATAACCTTATTTCTTGAAATACTTTTTAAAGAATATCTTTTGCTTTTTACTTCAATTTCCTTGCCCCAAGGGTAGAAATACAATTGATCTTATCATGTACGTTGCATCTCTTGAATAGCGTCTGTCGCCCGTTATAAATATAAAAAAAGGTAAATAGAGGTGAAGAGAAGGGGAAAAAACTGCACTGTTCTCATACAACCATTCTTATCAATGTTTTACCCGTGGTTGGCAAAGTTCATCGATCGCAGCTGTATCGCTACGCGTTGAACTGTTAGCTGCGGTAAATATTGGTTTCACTTTTTCACCCGTTTCTTTAGGTAAAATTCAGTTAGAAAAGAGTATCAATAAGAAATTTTCAACTGAAACGTTTTTATTAGAAACGTGTTACATTTTATTGCTTGAACTCAAGTGCTCAATTATAGCTGGAACCCAACCCCAATAGCTACTAGTATTATAATTGATTTCAAAGTTATATTCATTTTTTTTTTTCGTCACAAACATTTCAAAGATTTTTGTAGTAAAATGATATCTATTGGACTTTTGCTTTTTTTTTTTTTATTGAAGCTCATTTTTTTGCCTTTTAAAAAATACAATAGAGAGTTTGTGAAGTTTAAGCTCAATGACTCGAATCAGCGCATTCTGTTTGATATTGCTACCTCAATTTGCTCTGCCAGGCTGATTCAACCGCGTATATAACATTACTAGAATTGAAATTGTTTTCAAATTTAGAATTATCGATTTTTTGTCGATAAATCTCTCGCTTAATAGAAAAAATAGTGTGAAAAATGAATAATGCTTTTAGATACGGAATGAGAAACTGCTATTTCCGACAAATTTAAATTAAATTGACACTTAGAATTGTCTTCCATATATTTCTAATAATGTTTTCCTTATGGGCGTTGGAACCTTAAATCAATGAGAGGCAATGGAGAAACCAGTAAAATAGGCAAATAAGATCGAGATAAAAATAATGATAACCGATGCGAAAAGCTTTTCAAGGTTTTACTTTTGTCTTTCTTAATCAATAGAAAAATTCAGAATGTAGAAAATAATATTTATTATTTAGTCCATTCGTGTTTCCCGAAGGCTGCTCCTCAGTTGAGCCTTATTACAGAAAGAACGAGCAACACAAAGGCATAATCAATGCTGGCCTTTCAGGGGAAAATGAAGGGAGAGTCGTCAGGGAATCTAGAAGCAAGATAGACACCCAGGGGGCCCCAGCGTGAGTTCATGAAGGTCATCCCAGATTGAGTGCTGGCAAGCCGTGCATGTCTTGTCTACATACCGCCATGCATCACTGCTACAGCTGTATAGCAGGGATGGTATCTTGGCACTTTATGTTCTCTGACTCGTCACAGGGAAAGATGAAAAGAGAAAAATAGTCGAGGAAGAGATATAAAGCGGGACAGCAATATCTCTAGAGAACGAGAGATGAAGTAATGGAAACAGACATAATTTCAGAAAAGAGAACAAACTTCATGAGGGATGGGGAATATCACCAGCGATTTTTTTTGGAGAAAAGAAAAAAAAGAATAGGTTACAGATAGGATTTGTTGTAAAAAAAAGAGAGAGAAAAAAATGGGATAAAGAGAAAAATTGGATAAGTAAAAGATGAAAAGGGATGAATGCACATACACTGTATTAAAGAGAGAAAATAAGGAAGAAAGGGGTAGAGAGAAAGAAACAAAGAGAGATTTAAAAAAAAAGTGAAGAAAAAGTGAAGGGGATGGGTCGCTCCACAATGAAAATGGAGAGGAAGAATAATGATTTAGTTGCACGCGGTCGGTGAAACTACCGTAGCTTTCAATGAGACACGAATATACTCGATAGGGATGGGGGGCCGGCTAAGAGTACACTCCGAAGTTATAAATCATATTTTTTTTAAACATGTTGCAAACTCCGGCTTAATTGCCGAGAGAAATTAATGTATCCACAGAAGTTAAGTTGCAGATGCATACTTTTTCTTTTTATGTGTGGAAGAGAGGTGACACACAGAGAAAAAAGAAAGATGCAAATATAACTAAGTTGGAGATATATAGGTAGATAGACTGATAACGAAGGGTTAAGTGAAGAAACTGAGGTTTAAACAATAAAGGAGCGCAATGAGGAAAGAACCAAAAAAAAAAAAAAATGAAATAAATAAAAAAAATGAGAAGCAAACTGCTAATAAAACAAAACAAAACAAAACAAAACAAAAAACAACAACAACAACAAAAAAACAACAAAAAACAAATGGAAAATGCTAGAGGTAAACGTTAAGAGTTGGTTTAGCCCAACTTTTTTTACTCCCATTTGTTCCTGATTATGACTATCTCGAGTGTCTTCTGGTCTTTGTTTATGTTGAGAGCGCGCTTGATGGGCAACTCTGTGTGAGACTCTAATTATGTGTGCGAGGGAAAATTCCTGTCCTCGGACCAGGCAATGCCCTACTGTAGCTCGTCTAAGTCTGAGACAGTTGGCCAGCATCTTCATCGATCAGACGCCAGCGGCCATAGCGTCTGTGCCCATAAGCGAGCCGCCTGTAGCCCTGTGCGTTACCATACCGGCACAATCACGATCTTAGCGGAGCCTACTGGTGAGCTAGGGAGGAAAACACTACAGGAAACAAAAGCGTAGAGGAAAACAAAACAGTTTAAGCAGCGCTTGTTTTGTTGTAAACAAAGAAAGACAGATTAAAGTCTCAACCATGAAGGAAAGAATGAGAGAGAAAGAAGGAAAAGAGAGAGAGAGAGAGAGAGAGAGAGAGAGAGAGAGAGAGAGAGAGAGAGAGAGAGAGAGAGAGAGAGAGAGAGAGAGAGAGAGAGAGAGAGAGAGAGGAGGGAGAGGGAGAGATGCGAAGACGATTTAAACGAAGGGTCGTTACATTTTTAAGAGAATTGAGGAACAAAGGAGCAATATTGGAATTCAAGAATTCATAATTAAAAAAAAAAACAATGATTGATGATTTGCGTTTTTAAGCGAGAAAGAAAGATGGAAAACGGAACAAAGACTTTGAAACGTTGTTGAAAGAACCTAAGAGAAAGCTGGAAGCGTGCACAAGGACGCGGATAAATAGAATTAAAGTAGTATTTCCCCTGGGATGAGCGGTCCAGTCGTTAGAGCCCGTGAGAGTGTTTGGATGTGAAACAAGCCATGACGGGGAACAACAGTCGGGGGATGTTTCGCCCTGTTCTCTTCACCCAGTGTGGTGACTGTGCAAGGGTGGTCCCACTGAATTGAAGTCAGGTCGAATTTAGTTCAGGAATGTGGCAGCTTTTCATTTTAAATTGTACCATAAAAAAAAAAAAATCAAAATGTCTGAGCAATGAGAAAGAGAGAGAGATGGAAAAAAAAAGGGGGGGGGGGGAGACAACCTGAAAGATATAGTGAGGGAAGAGAGATAAGAGAGTGAAGGGAAAAAAAAAGATCGAGAGTAGCCGAGTGAAGAAGAGAAAAATGGAAAAAGAGAGAAAAAGAGAGAGAGAGAGAGAGAGAGAGAGAGAGAGAGAGAGAGAGAGAGAGAGAGAGAGAGAGAGAGAGAGAGAGAGAGAGAGAGAGAGAGAGAGAGAGAGAGAGAGAGAGAGAGAGAGAGAGAGAGAGAGAGAGAAAGAATTGAATGGATGAGGCAGATACGTGCGGAATGGCGCACATTTGCATTATGTTTTTTTCACGTTTTTTTTTTTTTTAAGGGAGAGAGGGGGAGATATTGGGGGAGAATGAGAGAGTAACGTTGGTGGGTGGAGTTGATTGGAAAGCAGGACGGCAGATGGACTTAAAAACAACAACATTGTCCTTCGTTATCTCAGATGTGCTTCATCCCTCTCTGTTCCTAATCTCTTATTTCGCTGCTCCCCCCCCCCTCTCCCCCAAAACTACCACTACAACCCACTTCTTTTATTTCTCTCTCTCTCTCTCTCTCTCTCTCTCTCTGTCTCTCTCTCTTTCTCTCTATATTATTAACGCGTCATCTTGTTTTAAGTTAGTCTCTGTTTGGGATTGTTCTTTGTCCAACATGAGCCCCAACACACTGCCTGATCTTTTATGGTCGGAGCTTGTCATCCCAGCAGAACTCTTTCTAGGTCAACGTGCCACCATTATTATCAATCGTAGCTTTTAACGTGATTGCTCCATCCAGTTAAAAAGCCACGTATTAGTGCCAAAAACAAATTTTACACAGATATTGTTTTTCTGAATCTTCTTTTTTTATTTTCAGGAAAGAGAATAGGTTGTTTTATTTGAAACAAGAAAAATGTTAAGAATACGCAAAGGAAAAAAAAAAAAAGAAGATGAGGGTCGGTATCCGACCAATAATAGGGTCATAAAATTTAAAAAAAATGTAAAAGTTAATAGTTTTGGTCATGTTTTCCTTCTTTTTTCTTTCTCTATATTCAAAAGAAGATTATTGATCCATCTTGGGAGAAAAATCTCTGTAACTTTCTTCAACTTGTTTATTTGATACCTTTCACAGAAATTGCTTGCATATCCTTTATATCACATATGTAGTTCATTTCTCTCTCTCTCTCTCTCTCTCTCTCTCTCTCTCTCTCTCTCTCTCTCTCTCTTTCTATCGGGTGAAAAAAAGTTCAGAGAAAAAATGATTGAAATTGTGTGCTTGAAACTTCTCATGAACCCGTAAGACACAATAAAGATTTAAAATCTGACAATTATTAGATCTAGAGATTACCCTTTGTTGAGAAAACCTTTGTACAACCATCAAATTTCCAACAAGTAACAAATAACTGGTGGAATTAAATAGCTGGCTTGTTTCCGGTTTCATCAGTTTATTTTTTGCACTCTGGGTCTATGGATGAGACTTTTCTAGCACCAGTATTTAGAGGGTTGCACCAATGACGAACCTAGGGTGAAGACGTAGGAGAAACAATTTCCACATAATCTCAACCAGTGATTCAACTGCTCTGAATGCACGTAGTAAGAGCTCAACCATTATCTCATTTCTGACAAACATTTGGTTACCATCGTCATTAAGCTAGTCGATGAGCTTATAATTATCCTCAGATGGTTTCAAGAGGAGCGACTTGATCCCTTATCGCCACTATCAACACTTTATTCTTATGAATATATTAACTGTCTTATATGTACCGATACTATTTTAAACCACGGAAATGTGCTTGTGGTCTTTACATCATTTGTTTATGTATATATGTCCATTTCTTATCTCTGTTTCTGTCTTCTCTCTCTCTCTTTCTCTCTCTCTCTCTCTCTCTCTCTCTCTCTCTCTCTCTCTCTCTCTTTCGCCTTCTTCTTTTACAATAATAGTAGAAGTGAAAGTAATGATCCAATACGTCTTTTCCGTTTCTTTGTCTGATTGATAACAATTCCCGTTATCTCCCTTTGGTCTAATTCCCAGTGGCTTTATTGAAGCTGTGAATGGAAGAGAGTAGCGGCTGTTTCATATCTATAATTTTTCATTTCAGAAGGCTTTTGTTTCACCTGCTCGAATCATCACTACATTGGTGTTATCTAAACAGAAGACAGCATTAACGTGACGCTAATAATCCCGCTTACACACCCACATCTACTCTTGCTTTCCATCTTTCACCCCACCCTTCTCCTAAATACACACACACACACACACACTCTCTTTCTCTCACCTCTGCAAACTGTTTGCTCAAAATTCTTAATTGTTTAACGTCCCCTAAGTCTATCATATTCATTATTACCTATCCAAACACTTGAATGTGAAAAACTTGAACACGGCGCACAATCTAATATTTTGAAAATGTATTTATTTATCTCCATAAGAAATGAAAGCTGTCGATTGTTATAGCGAAGGGCTGATTATTTTGCCCGATTAAAGCACCATAATGGTCATTTTGTTTTTAGCAAGTCCTAGGTGTTGTTACCGTTGTTATCTTCCTCTTCCTTTCTTCCATTGCTTCTGATTTGTAACTGTGAAACTAAAACCTCATAAAAATAGTCGTGCTTCCAAAGCAACTTGACTTCACCTGATTAAAAAAAAATTAAATTCAAAATGTGAAACATGAATAATTCAAATTCAAACTTTCGAAGAAGTTCCATACTTTTTTATGACTTTCCTGCACTGTGAATTTTTTCCTTTTTTTTTTTTTTTTTTACTAATTTTTCTATTGCACGTGACTGTATCCAGTCGAACAGATAAAATCACTTCATCTCGCTGACGACTCATTTTTTAATTTTTTTCCCCCAGGTTATTTACAACTGTCATCATCTCGTGCTTCAGTGTTGTTAAGTTATTAAATGATGAAAAATGTTCACTTGTCTTTTAAGTTTTAGAACACAATTAAATATTTTATCATAGACAGTGCGTGAGCCTCACTAGCTTGTATATGGCTGTCATTGTTTCATTTCATTGCAAAACTAAAAAAAACAAAGACTTTTTTCATCTCCTACTTGTTGTCACCGATTCTCTTCTCTCTGTGAAGTTGTCAAGATGTTGTTTATATCTACTTGTGTATCTCTGACCGAAGTATGTCAAGTCTTCGTGTCAAGAATGTCAAACACAGATCTGGACTGAAATGAATTTTAAAAAAATGTTCTACAGAGCCTAACGTTTTGCTTAAAAGACATTAGAAAAGGTTCAATAGTGTAACCGTTTCCTTGCAGGATTATCTTTATTATTTTGCAGGAATCCATTACTTTACATACAACACTCGTCCTTTTTTTTTTTTTTTTTTTTTTTTCAAAACTCGCTTATTCAAACAGATGCCTTTCAAAAGAGATAAGTTTAAATATCTATAGATAGGCTGATTTTGGCTAATATTATCGTTTGTATAGAGTATGCGAAAGTTTTCGTCGGTTAATCTTCTGATATCTACTATCTGAAAGTTCTCCACCTGGTTGTCCTTTTCGATTTAACGCTAACCTTGTGAAGACATTTTTTCCCCACCTGTTTTGAACTTATCTTTATCGAAATTGTTATTTTTTGGTGTGAGGTTAAGCCACAGAAGATTTAATTCTACTGATATAAGAAACAAGAGAGTTGGTGTGTTTGAGAAGAAGAAAGGGAACCAAGGAAAGCAAGGAAAGCAAGAAAGAGGGTGAGAGAAAGAGGAATATAAAGCGAGACATAGAGAAAGAAAAAAAAAGAGAAACGGATAAGAAGCGGAGGAAATGTAGATAAACTTAAAGAATGAAATAGAGAAAGAGACTGAGCGAGGAGCGAGGATCACATTTGTTTATCTATCTCTTTACAATTATAAAAATCCCTAAGATTGCAAGAAAGTCTTGTGTAAATGTACATTAGAACTCAGTATTTTTTATGAAAGTATTCAGCCAAGGTTTTTAAAACGTTAACTCATAGAAGGCCGAGCTGTAAATTTGTCGTCTCTCTTTTTTCCCTCTCTTTTCCCCCTCTCGCTTTCTTCTATTACGGTTCTGATCTGCAATTAAGACTGATCGCACTCGCAACATCGCCCTATTCTATACCATCATCATCGTTATTGTCGTCAGCATCATGATCATCATCACTATCACCGCAATCAAAAAAACGTTATCATTATCACCATAATCACCATCGATATAATCCCTGTACACATCTCATTTTCCCTCATGTCTTACTATTTTTCTGATGCGTTAGCACTGCTTCATTCTCACTCAAGGCAAGTCGGCCGGAGCAGCTCGGGTCATACCCGGTCATTTATTTAATTACCTCGCGACCCGTGGTCAGCAAGAGAGCTTGGTGCCTGAACCGCGTAGGGCCGATGCATTAACGATAATGTGATAATCTCCAGGCAAGGTTAGGCCCTAACTCAATTCAGTTAACACAGGTTCTCACGATAGGGTAATGTAACAGCATTGTTTCTTCCCGAAGAATGCTGATGTGACAGCCATCTGCCTTCAATTCTCCATCTGCTTCTTGAAGTTTGTAATTTGTAAGTGTTATATGAAGGAATATATAAGAAAATCTCCTGGTCCTATCCGTTTTCTTTCTGTCCCATCTTCTTCTACCCCCCCCCCCCCCAATCTCTCTCTCCCTCTCTCCTTCTGTTTATGTCAATCTATCTCTATGTGTATTTATTCATCCCTTCCACTTTATATAATTATCTTTTGTTCTCGTGTCAAGCATATTTTATGTTTCTTTTACGCTACCTAAACTAATTTTTCTTTCTTTCTTTCTTCTCTCTTTTTCAAATTTGACTATTATGGGTAAAAAAAAAAATCAGTTTTTGTTTCTCGGCACGGGTATGTGTAATTGGAGTATTTTAATTGTCAATGGAAACATGTGCAACGGAAGCGGATGTCTGGCTGATAGTTATCAAGTGTCAAACAAAGATAGACTTCATTCTATTCTAATAGGATGAAAAAAACAGTCATCTCATTTCTTTTAAAATGGACCGCGGAAAAAAAGGGAATGAAAAGAAAACAAATAAAATAAATAAAAAAAAAAAAAAAACAAGAAAAAAAAAAAGCACAAAACGGCAACAACAAAAATCCAAAATCTGGCTTTAATAACTGGTTACAGATGGGGTGTTCATAATTATTCTTTCAGAAAGCAAGGCAAAGCGAGAGAGAAAGAAAGAGATCGAAAAACCAAGACAGAGAAACCCAAAGACGAATACAGTGGGGCGGAGTAAAAGAAAAGCAAGAGATGAGAGAGAAAGAGAGAAGAAAGGGAGGGAGAGAGAGAGAGAGAGAGAGAGAGAGAGGGAGGGAGAGAGAGAGAGAGAGAGAGAGAGAGAGAGAGAGAGAGAGAGAGAGAGAGAGAGAGAGAGAGAGAGAGAGAGAGAGAGAGAGATAGCAACCTTGAAAGACATGATTCACTTTTCTTGTCCTTGTTACTCTCTCACCCAGGCCAGCCATCTGGTGTCCTCCTACCCATCAATCAGGTGTGAGTGGTAAACATGTTCAGGAGTTGCCTTCTTTCTCCCTCTTTCGATCTCTCGTGAATCATGAAATTATCCCCTCTAGGAATCCGGGGTCAAGAATGGTTCATGGTTACATTTAGATAGACAGATATTGCATGGCCGGTCGAATGGAAAGCTATATAAATAGAATACGTGCATGTGTGTAAAGATAGAAATATATATAGGTAGATAACTATATTGTCAGAATAAAAGATAGATCAATATAAAAATGGACAGATAGTTTATTAGATACAAATAGCGAGACAAGAGAGGAGAAGGAGGTAAAATAGATGTATCGGTGATTTACAAAAATTGGATCTCTCTCTCTCTCTCTCTCTCTGTCTCTCTCTCTCTCTCTCTCTCTCTCTCTCTGTCTCTCTGTCTCTCTCTCTCTCTCTCTCTCTCTCTCTGTCTCTGTCTCTCTGTCTCTCTCTGTCTCTCTCTCTCTCTCTCTCTCTGTCTCTCTCTGTCTCTCTCTCTGTCTCTCTCTTTCTCTCTCTCTCTCTGTCTCTCTCTCTCTCTCTCTCTCTCTCTTTCTCTCTCTCTCTCTCTGTCTCTCTCTCTGTCTCTCTCTGTCTCTCTCTGTCTCTCTCTGTCTCTCTGTCTCTCTCTCTCTCTCTCTCTCTCTCTCTCTCTCTCTCTCTCTCTCTGTGCAGTTGTCTTATCTTATCTTATATTTGAATCTATCTCTAAAGAATTATATTCATTTACATTCTTCAGTAAGCTAAATTTCTTTAAATTGTTTATCGTAGAACATATAAATCTTCTGTTTATTTAGATATACATCTAGCGTTCTTTGATATTAAAAGTTTTTCTCTAAATTTTTTCAACCTCTATGATAAAAATCTAAAACCATACTAACTCTATTAATTTGATGCTTCTTCTTCATAACAATCACAAATCGGCAACAAACATTTTAAAGTTGAACATCACAAAAACTTTAGATTTTTAATAATTGCAATAGCACGCGAACTATTTTCGTATTCTGTATTCTGTACTTTTCTCTCTTTACCTAGAAGATACGTAACTCATAGGCTCTCTTAAACATCTATTCATGTAACCAACCATCTTTTCGAACTCTACTCGCCTGATTCTCTTAGCTTATGACCTTTCCTATCATTACTTGGAGTCACGGTGTCCATTTATCTGTCCAGACAGTTCTTTCTCTAGCGTTGTATGGGTGTGGTTATTTCTCTCTCTCTCTCTCTCTCTCTCTCTCTCTCTCTCTCTCTCTCTCTCTCTCTCTCTGTCTCAGTCTCACTCTCTGTCTCTAATTCTCTCTATCTTTCCCTCTCTGTTTCTCTCACTCTAATATATAGTTATGTATATTTTTTCCGCTCACTTTTTCTGTCCCAACACTTCTCTTTCATTGTCTGTTACTATCTCTGTCTCTGTCTGTCGCTCTTTTTCTCGCTTACTTTCTCTCTCTCTCTCTCTCTCTCTCTCTCTCTCTCTCTCTCTCTCATTCTCTCTCACATTCTCTCTCACATTCTCTTTATCTGTCTCACTCTAATATATAACTATGTATATTTTTTCCTCTCACCTTTTCTGTCCCAACACTTCTCTTTCATTGCCTGTTACTATCTCGGTCTCAGTCTGTCTGTCTTTCGCCATCTCGCTCACTGACTCTCTCCCTCTCTCTCTAATTCTTTTATTAATGTTTTTTTTTTCCCCGCACAAGACCATTTTTCCCTACCACTCTCTTCTTTTCACCATTTTAGCCAGAAGTTCTGGTGTTATGTAAACCAGGAACAGGTCAGGAAGAACAAAAGCATGAAAAGTTTACGGCCAATTTCATTTTGCCGACTGTTTTGTCTTTGTCTGTAGGATCATTTAGAGAGAAAAGCATTCACCGGCAAGAAGGGAAAGGAAACAGGGAAAAAATTAGATAAATATAATTATGATAGAACAACCGCGAAGACAGAGGAGGGAATTTAAGGAAAAAGTAGAACTTATGTTCTGGTTGTATAGTTTAAATACAGTTTACAAAAATAGTAACAGAAGCATCAGCAATAATAGCATAGGTCGTAATCATGGTAGTAGTAGTAGTAGTAGTAGTAGTAGTAGTAGTAGTAGTAGTAGTAGTAGTAGTAGTAGTAGTAGTAGTAGT
>JAWDGP010004573.1:135000-197500 GCA_033675545.1 Elysia crispata | reverse complement strand
TCATCTTCATCAACATCTGGAGCTCAAGCACAGCCTTCCCCATCTTCACAACAGCAGTCATCATCATCCTCAACACATGCAGCGCCTCAGCAGCAACAACATCCTTCCGCCGCAGCCTTATCATCCACCGCGCACTCCAGCAGCAACAAAGACAACGCCAACCTAATCAGTGCTGGTAGTAGTACCGTCGCCAGTGGCAGTGGTAGTAGTAGCAGTGGTGCTGGCATAACCCGTGGAAGCAGCGGGAGGTCGTCTCTGCCAACAAGTACCACAGCAAGCGAAAGAGGGAGACTCCATCAGAACCAGCAGGCTCAAGGTCCGGGAGTAGCCAGCAGTGGGAGACCTAGTAGCACTGGGGCAAGCACCTCAGGGAATAAAGAGTGTCAGGGCGCAGCTCAAGGTAAGTCCTGTGGGGAAGTGGGATGTGTATGCTGGTTCTACTGCTCAGTGTGATGTCTTAGACTTGTATCTCTGTGTCCTTGATCGAGTTGGAACTCAATATCTTGATGCTAGTGGTGATAGTTAAAATGATGCTTGCGGCAAATGATTGTAGTTAGAGAGTCTCATTGGTATCAATGTTCAGCATAACTTTGCTCAGTATGGCCCAGCTGATTATGGATACATTTTCATTAAAATAACGACAGTCTTTAGATCGATAAGTAGGCATTAACCTATTTAGTCATCGAGTAACGAGGCAAGGAGATTTCTGGCATGTGTCACTGTTGCTGACAATTTCTGGAGGACCGTTTTTGGGGGGCCGAAACTATAATGGTCTAGTCTAAATAAATGTGATTATTAACATATGAAGTTACACGTTTTTTAATAGTTGTTCATGAGTTGCAGGTTATTATTTTGAAACTCACGATTCAATGACATTATGTGTAAAGATATAATGCGTAATGATTTATGAATATCATTTCATCATAATCATTAAATTTATCGCCAACCTGGTCTTTTCTTTGTATCCACTCCTCATTTCCCATACAGTCATTCCATTGTAAAAGATGTTTGGCTGCCCATGTTTTCTCTGTGTGCTAGCCTGTCTCTCTGCTTGTTAATCTGTCTGTCTGTCTTTATGTGTGTCTGTCATTATGTCTGTCTGCTGTCTTTCTTTCTCTCTCTCTCTCTCTCTCTCTCTCTCTCTCTTTCTCTCTCTCTATCTCATAGGAATTTATATTTATCTTTGAAAAATCATAAGTATGTTTTTCATGCAAGTGTTATTCCAACTATCATTTTTTTCGCTTATCGGTTGCTGCCATAATTAAGATCATAATAAATCCTATCATATCCTAAGCAATGCGCAGTGTAATTATCTACGAGCTTACATCTGGCCATCTGAATGTCTGCCTCAGATCAATAGAGCTTACACAGAAAATAACTGTGTCTTACGTCATTAGACTATTACGGCCATGGCCATCTATCTAATAGGTTTATATACATAAGCATTGTACTCTCAGCCGCCATACCTTTCATAGTGTTGTAATGTCTGTGGTAGAAGCTCTGGTAGGTCTGGGAGATGTAACTGTCAGATTAGTGCAGTGCTCTAAAAGTCGCTTAGAGAAGCATTATATAGAAAAATCTCGAAAGAGAAATGCTGCTCCGACGTCACAGACGTGCAGTTATTTGTGGTGCCCTACAGGAAGATATTCGCGTACAGAATAATAAAACCAGGATTAAATTTGTGCACTCAGCTTTGCAGACATTTCATTACTTTTTTTAAGTTTCCGAAAATTTCCATACTATGAACAGCAGACAGTCTGATGTATTTATAACTACTGCAAAATATCATATTTCTTTTGTTATTGTTTTCACTTACAAAATAATGTGGTCAGACAAAGGGGAAAAAAGCATCTGAATTAATGCAAAGAGATATTATCTGAGATGGAGCGAAAAAAAGAAAAAAACGGAAAGAAATCTTGTCTGCATAGCCTAAATTAATTCTTGATGAATCAGCTTTCTGATCATTCGAAAAGAGATGCTTTAAAAGCGGAGCTTCTTAAATTATACAGAAAAGTCTTACTTGAACAAAAATAGAAGTAGCAACCGCAGACTCCTAATAAAATTTCGTTTGATAATCACTGTGCAGTGAACCTAGATATTCAGTCTTATGTTTAAAGAGCTATGTCAGACAATGCTATAGTTGTTACATCAAACAAGAAATACTTTGTTCCCTCATGATCTTAGCTGAATGAGCTGGATCTTTATCATATCCTTTGTTCACTTTTATATAAAGACAAGCTTTTCTAAGAACGTTTTTATATTTTAAAGAAAGAAAAATATAATATCTGCGTCTCGAAAGACATGAGCTTCATCTAGATAAAACATTGCACAGTTTCACACAATAGCAACAGGTTCAATTTTGATTGTATTTAACAATACTATTTTTCGTTTTGCCAATTATGTATTTTTCAATTCTTTATTTTTTCTTCTTTTACCTTTTCTTATTTATCTCTCCTTCTCACCTTCCCTGACTGAATTTCATTCTGTGCCTTTATATCTTTTCTGTCAATCTATATACTTCTGTCTCACTCTTTCACCTGCTTGCTTATCTTTCTCTTTTTTTCCTCGCTCCTTTGCTTCGTCTGTCTCAGCGTTGTTTTTGCCTTTACCTCTGCCAATCTATCTGTCTGCCTTTTTTTTTTCTTTTTGGTTTTTATTTTCTCTTTTCATCTCTTATTTCTCTAGTTTTATCTCCTTCTCATCTCTATTTGTCCCTATTTTTTTTTTAAATCTGTCCTTCTGGCTGATTTGGTATTAGCGTCTCCCAGCTCACCTCGGGCTGACGACAGTGACATACCAGTGGAAGCTTACCTACCTCATTATCGATACAATTATCGTCATTATCTGCATTATCTGTCAGTTTCCTGGTAGCTTCCCGTCTCGCATCCCCCCTAAATCAGTGCCTGCGCCCGTCAACGTTAATATCCATAACTGAGTTAGGAGTTTGGCCTGTCCATCAGGACGGCTAGATTTGATGTTGTTTTTTTCCCCCTCGTTTCCTATAATATTTATAGATTCTGCTTTAAAAATAAAAGAAGTAAAAAACGACTTGTAGAAGTTTGGAAAAAGGATGAAATTTTGGGTTTAAAGACATCGAAAGAGAGCTTTAAACGTTAGATAACGATACATTAGGATCTTAGAATGATGTATAGTTAGATAGATAGCACAATAGGTATAGATGAAGAGGTGGTTAGAAAGATAAACCGATGCATAAGTAGAAAAATATATTGAATAATTGATTGATGAACAGAGGGATAGACTAGTAAATGTATGAGTGGAAAAGTAGGTTGGAATTTAATTTGAATTTTAAAAGTAGCGAGAATCATCAATCAAACATGATGTTTTGAAACACCAAGACATTTTTTCTTGCCCTTGCCAAGTTATCATGTCCTCCGCCAAGAAAATATGAATATCCTGAAGATTTTCCACATCCCAGCCTCAGTCTCCCCCCACTCTTTGAACATAGTGAAGTGTTGAACCTCGGCCTCCTCTGCTCTGAGGTTGTTGCAGAGTGTAGTTGATTCAGACCTCGCACCTGCGCGCTTCTTTATCTGCTTCACCACATAAACACTTGTAATTTACTACATGAATTTTGTTTATTTTCGTTTAAACTTTTTAATGTTTACTCTTTCAATATAGATCCGTTTATTACCCTATGTAATCTGTGTTGGCCTTGAATCAAAATCTCCAAGTTTAAAAGGCCTTTTCTGATCACATCCTTTATTTCATTTACTGCAGTAGTGTTTTTTTTTTTTTTTTAATCCTATTTTACTTTGAAATTCTCGACACTTGTAAATTTCCATCACAACAAGTGCAGATAAGATGTTTACCTACACCTCCTCAAATCGTACACCACCCGACGCCCGTCAACCTTTTCAAATTCCCCACAAGTAGAACAAGGATTTATTTTAAAAAAAAAGTGCACAAAGTATGAAAGTCAGCGAAATATCTTGACATTCTGGTTGATCAGTACTTTATGGTATAAAGTTACCACACAGACCACAGGTAAATGAAGGAGAGGTTATTGTGCATTTCGAGCAACTTTAGCAGAACTTCAGCATCTACCAAATTTCATAGACCACGAAAAACAAAAAGGAAAAAAAAAAGACAACAAAAGACGGCATCGTTGCCAAAGTGTGCTGTTCACTGTCTAGACATGATAAAGTCCTACCTGTGTGGTTCTGTAACGATAAGCGGCACGCCACAACCATCAGCCTGTAATCATACTGCAAGATCTACTAGGAGGTTTGTGCTCCAGTTTCACTGCGTCGAAGCATCTCACTTATCCTTTCATTTGCATTTTATTTTGTTTTACTTCATGATTATTCATCTTTGCACTGTTGACCTCCAAATAAATCAAGGAAAATCCTGAAGAACTCTTTAGTTTGATGAATTTAACAGGTTCGTTAGCATATAGATGGGGCTCCAAACTGCTTGATTTAAATGAAACTTTTTTTTTAATAATTGATACTCATCTCTATCTCTCTCACCTTGCAACCCTTTCTCCCTCCCTCCCTCCCTCTCTCTCTCTCTCTCTCTCTCTCTCTCTCTCTCTCTCTCTCTCTCTCTCTCTCTCTCTCTCTCTCTCTCTCTCTCTCTTTTTCGCTGTCTTTTTTTTTTAATTGTACAAAGATAAAGCACTTCTCACAAGATTGTGACTTGGAATTTTTTGCTTTGTTTACAGAAGACTTTTTTTTTTCTTATGGTCGGCTTCTTATTTATGACTTGCAGAACTCTTTACAAAATGTTTTATGGCTGTCATAAGCTATTAATTTTATCGCTGAAAATGTCGTTATCCATGAATTTGCAGCAAAAAGTTTCTTCTCACCTTTAATAACAAAGAGAAATTAGAACACTGCGTTAATTTTTTTTTGGGTCGAAACTGTTAGGATTAACAAGAGATAGCAATTTCCTCTTCAATGTATTGAAGTCTGGGCATTTTAAATAATAAGCTTTTGCTCAATCTCCTGTTTGCACTGGCTTCGATTCCGACTTTTAAATTTGCAATCATTTGAAGGTATTCCGTAAAGATTATTGATCAGAAGCAAATTAATACAAATCGTACTCTTGAAAATTCGTAGTTTCTGTAATAGATTGAATGGTTTGAGAGTGTCCAATAGTGTAACGCATCATAGTGATTGCCTGTAGCGTAATATTTGTTGGGAATAGTTTATCAGTAAAAGCGGCAATCTATACGGAAAAGGATTAAAATGGGAAGCAATGAAGAAAAACTACCATGACTAAATGCCGGACAACGGCTAAGAGGAGGGCATTGCATTGAAGATGATAGCAAATATCGCGGTCAGTTGCTGGGTCAGATGGACAAGTAAGGCCATGAAAATTGATGGGTTGTGGAAAGCAATGTGGTTTAGCCCGGGCTGTCCAGTCATGACACGGATACCCTACCGTGTTTAGACGTATAGGGATTTTATGCTTAGCCCACTAACCTCTATACGGTCGGAAAGCGTCCAGTACGTAATCCGTTAGGCGGAACAGCTAAGCGGTGATCGACATAAATTAATTAAGGAGAGCAAGGGGATTTCCGCCAAGTAGGCCACAGGTGGACATCAAATAGCGTGGACATGGGGAGTTGACAAGGTGGAGTGTGAAAACAGTTAGTGCCCTGCTGAAATTACCCTCGTAAGTAAGTAGGTCGTCGGTCAAGAAACGGTTAGGAGGAGTCTGTTGACATCAGATTACAACACTTCTAAGAGGGTAACAGCGAGCCAAGAGATTCTTAATTAATTTTGTTTTCTCTCTGCGGCGCACGAATTTTCTGACATACTAAAATTTTATACTGGAAAGATTGCGTGGCTTTGAAATGCTTTTCAGCAACACGCTTTTTGACAACACAGTCTCTCTCTCTCTCACTCTCTCTCACACACACACTCTCTCTCTCTCACTCTCTCACACACACACTGTCTTTTCTTTCTATCACCCTTCTCAAAGTCTCTCTCTTGCTCTCTCTCTATCTCTCTTTTTTCTTTCTTTTTCGATCCCTTACGAATACCCAACTCGATGTAAATCATTTTCTCCCCCTTTTCACATTAATGAACTAAACGAACATCTGACCACCCTATCAAGGAATGCCAGGTTTGGTTGTCAGTTCTGTTATCACTGAAGAGAAACATGTGCCGTAACAAGAGGGAAAGAACAATAGAGAACGCCTCTTTCAAAGAGTGCACATTGACACCACACATTTACAATATTTTATAGTGCGTGAGAATTAGGACAAATCTCTTTGTAAAAAAAAAATAGCATTAAAATTGCAGATGTATGTAAATATAATACAAAGGCACGTGGCTTGCTAATTGCACTAATTTTCCCCTATTTTTTACCCCCCCACACACACACACGCACTTTGTATTATCGTTACATCATTAATCTTCTGGCAGGATTCTTTGTGAGGGATAATTTTATATCTTGGCTTAAATCAGTGCTCCGAGTTTTATTTTTTTTTTATTTAAGAGAGAGAGAGAGAGAGAGAGAGAGAGAGAGAGAGAGAGAGAGAGAGAGAGAGAGAGAGAGAGAGTGAAAGAAAAAAATCTTGCTTGTGGTAGTAACTGACAGCGATAAATTCTTTAAGCACCGGGGCACTGATGTGCGACAATGCATCAACCAAATGCTGACCATTTATACCTCATTTACCTCTTGTTTTTCTTCTTCAACTACAAATGTACAATTCTTTTCATAGCTTCTCTCTATCTCTCTCCTTCCGGTACTGTCTTTCCCTATTTTTCTCCCCTCTTCCTCCCTGTCTCTCTCCCTCTCTAAATATCTATCTATCTATCTATCTATCTATCTATCTATCTATCTATCTATCTATCTATCTATCTATCTATCTATCTATCTATCTATCTGTCGGACTGTCTATATTTCTCTCCATCTACGTATATATGGGTGGATATATGAATGAATGTATGTAATTATGTATGTATGTTTTTTACCTATCTATCTATCGAACTATCTGTCTACTTACCATTCACTTCTTGAAACATGATTAATCGTTCTGCATCTGTTCAGAATCTCTATTTTCCTGACGTATCTACCTTGTCTGCCTATTTGGGTTTTCTCTCTCTCTCTCTCTCTCTCTCTCTCTCTCTCTCTCTCTCTCTCTCTCTCTCTCTCTCTCTCTCTTTCCCCCTTCTTTTTTCAGCCCCCTCCCCCCCCCCTCAATCTCAGTCAATTTCTGGTCTCTGTCTCAAGTCTCCCTCTTTCTCTTTCTCTCTTATCTTCCGGCACTCTCTCACACTCGCCGCACATGCAACCCCATCCCACATAGCTTAGACTGTACCAGGTCTGAGCGACATACCTGGGAGTGTCGCACAAATACTCAATGAGTTGTCCACCTCACTTTGTTTAGAATCAATAGAGAAAGTTTCTTCTGCATCTAGTCAAAGTCATATATCAAATGATGCTGTAGGAGAACGTTGTTTTACACAGTGCATATTTTTATTCATGTGGATTATAAACAGAATCGCCTGCACCTGATGAAAGAGGATTATTAATCTTAGAGGTATGTGCACAAATCTTTTATCGCTCAATAAGAAGGATAATTTCTGTGAAATGAAATTGAGATAGAACAAACTAATTTACTATAGTTGCTTTTAAACAAAATCAATAAAACGAAACAAATGAGGGATAAGGCAAAAAATTAAAAAATAAAATCAGATTTCTTAGCAACACCCTACCCAAACCTAGCTGTATCTTTATTCAATGTGTAACAATAAAGCGTGCTAGTCTTTGATATTTGTTTCTGCAAACCTTTAAATTCATAATCTAAAAAATATTTAAGACAAAAAAAGACTTGGAGATTAAATACACGAGTACTACAGATTTTACATGTGCTGGATTATTGCGATTAAGAAAATTGTTTTTACGGGTTATGTCGAATGTGATATGAATATGAATTGTCAAGTTACGGTTATTACGAAAGAGAAAGACTAGCCTGTAGTCTTAGACAGACACATACTTTCTCTGTTTTAAACTTCTTGAAGTGTGTTTTACTTGTTTGTCATTTGGCCTAAATCTATGAACCAATATGTACTTTGATTTATTTTGCGCTTTTCTCCCTTCTCTCCTATTTACCCAATTATTAGCTGTATATTTAATGAGCGAATCCGATGGGTGGGAACTTGGAAAAACTTTCTGTTAAGTAAGATCTACTGGGTACTTCCTAAAACTAGTGTTTTTAAATAAGAAAACAAACAAAGCGTAGACTAACTGGCCTGTAGGTTTGTTCCCAGGCATCGCTCTCGGGCAGGGCTTGTAAACATAGGCCAAGCGTTCGCCTAATGATGGATGCGCTGTCTCCAAAACTCTCCGTGGTTCATTGTGACACGATTGTTTACACAACCAACTACATCATGGCTTTTCCGTTGGTTTCTATCTTCGTTTATTTGTGGGTGGATGTCGGTTCAACTTGATTTATTGTCCCATTATATTATGAATTTGTTGTCTATGTAATATCTGAAGTCAGAGAGAGAAATACTAATCGTGGTTAACATAACGTGATTTTTTTTTTGTCTCCAAGAAAGGAACCATTTATTTATCCACGTAAAGAAGTTTGTTTGTTATACACAGGCTTTAGTTTCGTTTCAGATAGTTACAACCGTCAAAATGGTACTCTGTATTATTCTTTCTTTCATGTGCTGCAAATGAATACGAATATTTCGTGAAAGATAAGGTAAGTGAAAAATAGAATATTTCCTTCGATATTTTATATTCGTCTCTAGAGTTCAAAACAACTGCTGTACTATTACTATTGCTATAAACAATTTATTTAATTGCGTTCTTATTATTGTAAAGATATCCTCTCTTTTCATTTCATGTCAAACTTTAAACACCGCCCTCATCATCATGTTATTGTACTGAAAACACGCAGAAATACAACACATCTTTTATTAACCACACTCAGATTCCAGTGAATCCACTCCCCAATATTTCAACAGCCCTACCTACTAGGGACTCAAGAGTCAAGCATTTCCTGTCAAAGCATAACTGAATCACCGTATTATCCCAGTAAGAAACTAAAAAAAATTTTGTTCTTTTCAAAGGGTCTCAATCCTCAATATTGAGGATTTCGATAGAAAACTGGAAAAAAATTAAAGAAGACAAAACAGTTTCAAAAGAAACAGTAAAAAGAATCACAATAAAGAAAGGAGGCGATGTTGCGTAACTGCGAGGCGTGCAACAATTTTTTTTACTTAAAAAAAAAAGTGTGAGGAAGCATGATAAAATGCCATTACTTTATTATTTTTTAAATATTTTTTCTTTCTTTTGTATTCGTATTTTGTAGCTTGTTTTATTTACCCCAAAATTTTTTCTCTAAGATCCCAAATGAAATGTCGCTAATTAAAGGGGGGCAATAAACAATGAAACAGACGGAGATTCGATTCTTTTTCATCCATCATAAAAACGATTTATGGAACTCTTTTTTTCCTGTCAGAGATTGAAAAAACTGCCGAGCATCATTCTCTGGGCTTGGCCTCTACGCAACCAAGAAACGATGCTCATTTTGTAGGTGCTTCAACTCTGGATTCTCTTCACTTATGACGATAAAGAATGCATGAGAGAAATCCTTGAAATGGTTAAGAAAAATGCAACACTCACTTTTCCCCTATTTAATTTACTTTGTGTGTGGGTACTTTTTTCTGTTTTTCTTTTTTTTTAATACAAGCATAAACGAACTCGTATTTTTGGCGTCACCAAAGTAAAAGAAAGCGAGAAAGAACAGGCACTCCTAATGATACAATTATGACTTGGTTCACGAGGAAGGAGGAGAAAGAGGATGGACCACAGAAAATACTCAGTCATGCATACATATAGACAGATAGATAGATAGATAGATAGATAGATAGAGAGAGAGAGAGAGAGAGAGAGAGAGAGAGAGAGAGAGAGAGAGAGAGGGAGGGAGGGAGGGAGGGAGAACCGGATGAACGACACAGAGATAAGAAAGAATAAAATACTATAGGTAAATATTTTGTCTTTAGTTTGTGAGAAAACGATACTCACAGACTGAAAGACAGAGAGTTTGTGGGCAGGAGGATGAGGTCGAATAAGGTGGATTAGGAGCAAAAATCTTGAACCAATCTGACGAGTTCATATCTCTGCAAGAAAAATTTTATTTTTTCGCTTACACCTAGCTAGATACAGAAGAGGACGGAGAGGAGGAGGGGAAGAAAGAGAAAAAGAGAGAGAGAGAGAGAGAGAGAGAGAGAGAGAGAGAGAGAGAGAGAGAGAGAGAGAGAGAGAGAGAGAGAGAGAGAGAGAGAGAGCATTTCAGCAGCACCCTGTACAAAAATATATGTGGCAGTATAACAGGATTAATTTTTATTAGAACCATATGAATTTTTAATGTAGATAATTCGGATTGTTTCATCGGGTAATATTTTAATGGTGTACAAATTTTACGCCAAAATGTAACTTTTAGTTACTGAGGCATGCTTAAGTTAAAAACTTGCTGTTAGAATATTTATCTTACAGATACGAAGAGCGTTACTTGTAGAGACGCACAGGGTTCATTACTGGTTGTGAGTTAGATGGTACACAGCCAGATCGGTATTTTCATGAGTGGTCCATATCGAAGTTCCTTCCTCCCTAAGTCAGATCTTCTTTCTTCTTTTAAGTATAAGAGTTTCCTCTCTCTGTCTTTCTCTCTCTCTCTCTCTCTCTCTCTCTCTCTCTCTCTCTTTTCTGTCTATCTCCCCCCCCCCTCTCTCTATGTCTGTCTGCCTGTCTGTCTCTCACACTCTCTCTTACTTTCTTTCCCGCTCTCTGTCTCTTTCAGTCTGTCTGTCTCTCTCTCTATCTCTTTCTTTCTTTCTTTTCTCTCTTAATTCATCCTTCTTTTTTTCTCTCCCTAACTTTTCCAATCCTCTTCTTGATTTACTCGCATTCCTCTCTGTCTGTCTGTCTGTCTATCTGTCTGCCTGTCTCTCTCTCTCTCTCTCTCTCTCTCTCTCTCTCTCTCTCTCTCTCTCTCTTCCCTCCATTCGTCTGCCTTTATCTTTGTTTTTCTCTCCTTCTTTCCATCTATCATCTTCTCTTATCTTTCACCCCTTCTGCCTTTCTCTCTATTTTTCTTTATTTGTTTCCCTTGTTTTTTCTATCTCTCGCTTTCTATTCATCTCTTATTCCTCTCGCTCGCTATCCATGGAAGATTGGTAAGAGAGGTGAGTAGAGGCGAGTGGCGGGATGCAATACATTCAAATTTGAATTTCAACTAGTTTTGAAAATTCACTTGAGTGAATACTTGTTGTATGTTATGGTGTGACCTGGTCTGACTCGTTACAAATCTCATATTTTGCTCTGTGTTTGTCAAAGTGGCAAACATGTTGCATGCTGTAACATAAATACCAGGTGCTGAGGGTTAAACACGAACTCTTCAATTTGATGTTTATATAGGCGGTAGGTGGCTTCATGGAAGACCTACATTTTTTCCTTTCGTTCACTATTATCTGGCCCAACTTCATATGTTATATCTTTATTCGCCAGGTTTTTTAATCCTTCAAAAATTGCGGAATTTCGAGATGTAGAAATAAGAAAATAAATATTTTTACACATCTCCCAAAAAGTCTACAAGAACACACTTTATATGTAAAGTATTCTCTTATTTTCTACAAATTTCAGCCTCCTAATTTTGCACTTTTCGATGAAAACGACATCAAATCATAAATTATACCACTTTGAAAGTGATTAAAATAAAATAAGAAGACAAGTGGAAAAAAAGGAGATTCTCATCATCTGTTCAAATGATTTCACGAGCAGACATGCCTTGCTATTTGTCTCAGCACAAGCTCACACCAGTTGAATCCAAGAAAAATACTTTTTAGCCTTGACTAAACTAAGATAGGTGTTGTATAAAGCGATTAGATTTAGTGTTTGTTTGCACTTCTCAGGCTTCTAAAGATCGGAAAAACAGGTTCGAATTCAGAGAGTAAACGTTGTTTTTTTTTAACGTTACGGATGTCAGATTTAAGAGGAGATGAGCTGTCGAACCCATTGTTTCTTTATGTTTACCCGCTGGTGCACCGAGCTCAACCCGCTTCACATCCCAGATTAAATCTGTCAAAGTCTCAATGTTCTTTATGGACAGATGCACGATGAAAATACAATGAAAGTGAAAGAGAGCAACTAGTGTTCTGAGAAAGTCAATCAAGAGCAAAATGAGCGGGAATGTTCAAACCTGGTGGAAGAGCATGTTTTATTTTTTACTTCTTTAATTCTGCAGACATCGTGGAGTAATATCTTTTTGCAGATGGAAATGTTTAAAAAAAAGCATTACTTCATATCTTGCGGTGATTGATGAAGGTTGAAATAGACTGCAAAACGATATATTCGTGCGACATCATAATGAATTAGTTAGATGAAAAAGATTAGCTCTTTCTTTGTTCTTCCCTCTGCGGCCATCCCTCCCATACCATTCTCCCCTCCCAACCTTTCTCTGAACGACTCGCAGAGAAGCTTGCTGTTCATGTCATCTCGATTTCTTCATCTGTCGGATTCTGTCATTGTCTATATCTGTATTTCTGTGTCTCTTTCTGAATGCCATTCTAGCCACTGAGTCGTTCTGTGTGCCTATATATCTATGTATCTATGTAATAAAAGAAATTACTTCTTTTCACCCTCCACCTTCACTCTCTCTCTCTCTCTCTCTCTCACTCTCTCTCTCTCTCTCTCTCTCTCTCTCTCTCTCTCTCTCTCTCTCTCTTTGTCCCTGAGCCAACCTTCTCCGTGCTAGGGCGAGGCAATATTCTCGCTCTAGACCTACAGTAAAGAGGCCCTTCTTGTCCGCACCCCCTGCAAAATATTCACAATAATTTCAAACAAACAAAAACAATGGAACCCCTGAAAATAATTTAAACTATGATCTCAACTAGCCACAGAAGACGGTTGTGTAGTCTGCTGTCCTCTCCAGGCCTACGGTGAAATATAATAATGATGCTATGTTTCCTTAAATATATGTCAAAGCCGTTTAGTATTTTTTGTGGAGTGACTCATTGTTGAAATACATGATGGTATTCAGAAATTATGTTATCTTTATTTTGATGTTTCCAATCGCTAACCCTTTTGACTGACATTTTAATGAGCACATTTTGACTGAGTTAATTTCTATACATAGGAATTACACAGCATCTTCTTTGTTTGAACGCTACTCAAGTCTGTCATTAGAACGGGCTCGTGCCGTCAGTTTGTTATGTGATAGTATCTGAGGTTTCACGATAGCTCTAAAAAATAGGATTTTTAATATTTCGCCACCGGGTGTGAAAGATGAAGTTCGCCTGAACACCTATGATGCGCTATTGTACGACAGGGGATTAATACAGAGGAGCGCTTTAGCTGATTTTTAGTGAAAAATCAATTCATAACGAGTCGTTCATTCAGCCTACATTTCTGAGGCAATAAGCTTTCTATTTTTATCTTGTAGAAATTACTATTATTACCGTCAAGATCTTTCAGTATTTTATCTCTCCCCAGTGATAAGTTTTCCTTTGCCCGTGTCCATCTCCTTCGAGGTTTATCCAAGTCATTCTCTGACCGATATAGAAAATAAAGTCGTCCGTACATAGCGAAATGAGAAATGATCCTAGAGTGACGCACGCAGTCACCATCGTGTAAATGGAATCACACATCAGTCCACTTGATGGGTGTTTTTAAATCATTGGGTCGTAAAGCGGTTGATATCAGCTTTCTTCATAGATCGAGTCGACATCTCGTAATACTTAAAACGTCTTCGCACACGCTTTGCATCGATTTCAAACTGGCTTTCAGTCGCCTGGTGTAAAACCCGAGTGCCTTGCTTTTATAGGGAAAAAACATTAAAGTTTTCGAGACAAAGCCTTGAAACCAAGAAGAATCAATTAAACAAATAAAGGCTTGATCTTTGTGGCCTGAATAAGGACAGAGCTTTTATGGATCAGGATTTAATCGTCTTCAAGGAAGGTGTTTCACCCCTCTTCG
This sequence comes from Elysia crispata, assembly GCA_033675545.1. NCBI lineage: Eukaryota > Metazoa > Mollusca > Gastropoda > Plakobranchidae > Elysia > Elysia crispata. The sequence continues at coordinate 183,538 of JAWDGP010004573.1, read as the reverse complement.
CGCTGAACACATAAAGCGTTGATTAAGTAGGACGCTTTTGTGTACCATTGTGTTTTCGTTTCGCCGTCATTCGGTTGAGTCTTCGACTAAAGGAGGCCGTGCATTGGATTCACAGACTTCTTTACACGGATGTTCTTTTGGGTATGGTTACCAAACATTTAAGATAGTGCAAAATACAAAATAATAATTGACTGCTTTGATTGGTTTTGTTGTGAATAATTTTTTTTAGTCTAAGAACTTAAATGTACTAAAAAAATTGCTCAGTTTGATTTCTCTATATCTGCCCCTCCCCCTTTTCTCTATATATATTTACCTATCTATCTATCTATCTATTTATCTATCTATCTATCTATCTATTTATCTATCTATCTATCTATCTATCTATCTATCTATCTAACTGACATGAAAATCAGATTTAATATGTGGCACACATCCATGAATTATCGTCGGTCTCATTATTCATCACTTTCAAATAGATTTAAAACAAAACAAACAAATACTAAATTCCTCTCTTCTTTAAAATTTACATTGACTTAATTTACAAGAATGATAAATAAAGTCAAAGAAATAGGGACCGTGAGAATACCTTTGTGGATAGGTTGTGTCTGCATCGTGTGCACCCATGCATGTTTCTGCATCAACTGTGGAGACAGCAACTGCTAGAGGCGTGAACGGGCCTCTTTGTCCTCTCTGGGCCCTGACATGTGTATCACGTGGACCGTGTGATGACCACTGACACAAGGGGGAGGAGCATAGAAACAAATTAGGCCACTGTTCTCCTTAGGAACTAACAGAGAAGAGAAGAGACAGGAAACAAGAAGAAAAGGAAATAAAAACAAAATTAGAAGAGATGGTTAAGTGGCCGTATTTCCCCAACATTTTTTTTTCTATTTTCGAGTGCTTGACCGTTCAGTGACCAATGACGGAAAGGACAGGGCTTCCTAACATAATTAGTGCACGGCCTGTCTGCCACACACCATTAATGAGGAGAAAACGAGAATGTAGTGAAAATAAGTCAGAGATCCAAAGCAGAAAATCAGGAGATCCCGCTAAGGCTTTCTTTCCGTCTTTTTTTCTTTCTTATTTATTTATTTATTTATTTTTGTTTGTTGTTAGTATTTTTTTTCTAATTTACTTGCCTATATCTTGAAGGAAGACTGCTTTTGCTATAGGTGGACTGGGTTTATTAAAAAAAAAAACACTACATCAATGAATCAATTATTCACACAAGTTTTAGCCATACTAATTTGAAATACAGATACGCAGGGTGAAAATATAAGTATTGGGGAAGCAATGAATTATTTAAGTTTGGTATGAACACAAACAAAAAACAAACCGCGTTTCTTTTAGTAGCATTTTCACAGCATCAGTTTTCTTCTGGAGAGGATTTGAACAGGATTGCAAGAAAATCCCAGCCCTCGCCCCCTCGCCCCCAAATAATAATAATAATAATAATAATAATAATAATAATAATAATAATAATAATAATAATAATAATAATAATATAGATAGATAGATAGATAGATAGATAGATAGATAGATAGATAGAAATAAAAAAGAAAGAAATTAAATTGAAATATTTCTTTTACTTAAACAAAATAAATACATACATGTAAATAAATTAAGATACGAAAATGAAAAAAAAAGTTTTAAATTATTAAATAAAAATAAGTAAATGATTTAAAACAAAACAAATACTAAATAAACAAATAATAATGTTTTAAATAGAAAGCTTTTTTATTTAATGCATAATTGTATTTTGAATTGCATGGCAATATTTCGGTGATTTAGAAAGCTTAAATTTGAAAATACCCTGCAATAGTTACGTTGCTTTATCATAAAAATGATTTTATATAGCTTAATATCATTGCTATGATTGCAAGAATGCTTTCCCATTGTAATACTGGGGATCAGAGAAAACTAAAAAAAAAAATTTTAATTTCTTCAAAATGTTACCCAAATCATTTTTCCATGATGCAGTTTTATGAAATTTCTATAGCTTGAGTAGTTTCTATTGTGAAAAGAGATACTCAAGAATATTTTCATATTATTTTTCCTAAGTTTATAACTGTTTGCCATTGATGACGCATGCAGTAAATGTTTATCTGAACCGAGAGGGCTGTCTCCAGTGAGAGTTCCGCATGATTCATACAGCCCGAATCTCAGGATGAAAATGGCTGCGTTATTTTCCTCCTGGCAGCCACCTATTATTATTGATTATGAATTGATTCAGGTCAACATTCGGCAAATCGGTCCAGGCCGCTCTTCCCGCTCTGAGGATTGCTACTGCTGTCTCAGTTATGATCGTCTACTGACCCATTTAATTGGCAACTGGCAATTCCTGATACCCAATTAATCTATGAGGGAGAGAGAGAGAGAGAGAGAGAGAGAGAGAGAGAGAGAGAGAGAGAGAGAGAGAGAGAGAGAGAGAGAGAGAGAGAGAGAGAGAGAGAGAGAGAGCGTGAAGTGGATGGTTGGGGTAGTAGGAATACCGTTGTGAGTGGTCGAACACAAGCAAGAATCGATACGTAAACTTCAAGATGGTGAAGGAGAGATGGAGGTTGAACTAAGATGCAAGGGCAGAGAGTATTTTTTGGCGCAGGACGTTCTCTTGTAAACGCCGTGTAGAAGAAAATGTGAACTCGAAAGGAAGATAAAAGCAAGCAGATGTGGAAGGAAACAGGACTACCCAGTTTTGAAGTAAGGAATACTCGGTGAGTCAAAAACTCATCTCCATAAAAAGTGTATTAAGTGACTAGCACTGGGCGAGTTAATGAGCTTGATGGCCTCACGTAAAGCGCTGCCAAGAGGGTCGAGAACGTTTATCTCAAGAACCAATGATAAAAAATCATCTGAGAAAAATTGTTTCTCGTACACGATATCCCTCTCATTCCCTCTCTCAGTACTAATTTGGCTCAAAGAATAAGTAATCAGAAAAAAATGCGTGTGTGTGTTTTGCATCTGGCTGATCGTAGGCTAACCATTTATTTTAATTTATTTTACTTGTTTGAGTATTTTTTAAAGGCAAGGCTGATTTTATTTTAAAACTTCCTGCCTTCGATGTTAAAATATGTTTTAATTAGCTACTTGAAGTATAAAAAAACAAGTATACTTAATGCTTCACTAGTGAAGTCCCAATGGGTTTTTTAAATCGATAATTAAATTATAGATAATTTTGTTTTTAAGTTGTCAAAATGAGCTGAAGGCTTCACTGTATTGAAAAATAAACTTGTTGAAAAAGGAACAAAACGATCATACAACTAACTTGAAATATCAATTTACTCTTCCAGTTAAAAATACTCGAAGAGGGGTTGCTCGTTTTGCTTCGTTTTAAACACTTATTTGTTGTGGAAAAATGCCAAAACCTTTCTCCTCTTTTGATGAGTTAATCTCAAAAGGAAAGTACTACTAATGTAACTATTGAAAACCAATGAATAGCCATTTTGTTCCCTTTACATCAGTGCAGCAAATATTTTACAATGCGGCTTTTTTTCATTTAATCTTCATTATTGTCTGAGACTAGGACGAACAATCAGAGGAGAAATATTTAGAACGATAGGGGGAGGTCAGTAGGTCAAGAAATCTTTAATAATGATAATTGAAGCTGAGGTTTTCCCAATATCGATTCAGATCGCATTCCCTAGAAAAAGGAAAGTGCGTGTTTATTATAAAAAAAAAAAAAAAGATAACGGTCGTATTATTAAAACATAAAATGGCTTTCCGACGATCGTAAGCTTATTATTATTTGTTATGGGTAACGATATATCGCAAACTTCCTACGCTTTTATATATGCTACCCAATCTCTAAAAAGATTTTTACCTCACAAATTCATCCTGATTACGTCCTTAGATTACTGAATCGAGCTTCCAACTTCTGTGGGTTATTCTGCTCCCATTACACAAAACGCCATAAAATTAGGTAAGCCTCATTGCTAAACATATTACCAATTGAAAAAAACACATTACAATTGGAATTTTAGCAAGAAAAAACGCTTCAATGATTAACAATCCAAAAAATTTCAAAGATCGTTTCAAATTGAACAAAAACCATTATTTTTTTTAAGTGCAGCAACTTTGTAACTTGAATTGGCTACGTTGGCTTAAATTACTTTCATCATATCAGCTACAATTATTGATCAGTAGATGGAAAAGTAATCACACGAATGAACTTGTCCTTAGTTATAGGCAAGGGGCACAACTCAATTCATATTGTGTATCACGAACGATCACAGAGTTGCTTCCCGTGCAATAAATGCATCTCGCAGGCTCCTGCATCAGTATACAAGAACACATCATGGGGAGTCAAAGCTGAATCCAGGATTTACACTTTTACAGAATGAAAATGACTATAATCTTATTTTGATCTTGTACTGTAAAATAATTTACGGTTGCTGACACGTTTTTATTTCTAATGTGCATGGTAGATAAAGATCATAAGCTCAAGAACATGATCGAATATGACAGACATATTTAGCCCTGGCTCACAATCTTAATGAGCGACGTAATTTATGGTTACTAAAATAAATCAGCATCTGTGGTAAGTTAAAGTGTCAAAAATATACCCATGCCTACTTGCCTTGATTTAGAACTAGAATTTGCTCAAGATGATTTTTTAAATCTTTTTCTTTGCCTATATCTTTTTTTTTTTTTTAATATAAAATAACAAGAGTTTAAAATCCATTGATTTCTTTTACCTTTCGGTAATTTTCTTAGTCTAAGGACGTGTCACAATGATCTAAAAACACAGAAACACGTGTCTCGTAGCTTCACCGCCGTTTCTCTCCTTCTATAATAATCACAGACCATGGTTGTTTCTCGTTTCCCACGGTATCCCGATACGAGGTCTGCTTTTTACCTCCTTTCGTAACTATCACTAGTTTTTAATTGCCTTCTATAGACATTCCTCAGATTTATTCATATCCATGTAATAGGATCGATCGGCAGTGTACTTTTTTTTTTGCAAAAAGAAAAGAAAAGAAAACAAAGTCATTTTCACTTGTATATAAGATTGTTCTCTATAGGCTCCCCGTGTAAAATGGATGCTCGAAGCATGATACAATCATAAACTTGTGCAGGATAAATTAATTACAATCTTTGGCTGTTAAGAAACACTAAGGCAATAAATGAAATGAGTTACAAATATCTTCATGAACCTCTTTGGTTTGTCACTATTCACTTCTTTGACTTCTATTTTATCCGTATCGCTGTTTTCGTATATTTAGATCACTCTGTTAGTGTGCCTCATGTTGTTCAGCCTGAGAGTCAGTGTGCTTGAATTTCTTGGTCACTGCCTGCATGTTTGTGTTTGCGTGCCTGTCTGTGTGTCTGGTTCTCTCTCTCTCTCTTTCTCTCTCTCTCTCTCTCTCTCTCTCTCTCTCTCTCTCTCTCTCTCTCTCTCTGTCTGTCTGTCTCTCTCTCTCTCTCTCTCTCTCTCTCTCTCTCTCTCTCTCTCTCTCTCTCTCTCTCTCTCTCTCTCTCTCTTCCTGCCAATTAAAGTATTCCATCCCCCTCTTTTTAGCACAACCCCCCCCTCCCCCCCCCCCCATGTTTCTCATTTTTTGTTTCTCCTCTCACAAAAACCCACACGCATGGAAACATCGGTCCACAATACGGCAGTGTCACACTGTTGCACTAGATGATCGAGATATCCTTCTGTTGACCACTGAACCAGTCGCTGATCCCCAATCTTTAACACATCGCTCGGTTAATCCTTCTAGAAACATTACCCCTCGCCCTCGCCCTCGACCGATTCTCTTCTGACCTCCTTCATTTTTCAATCCTTTAGCTCAAGCTTTTTCCAGCATTTTGGCTCGTCTGTAAGGATTAGGTTCTCCACACCTTATTTTTTTACGGGTTTTTAAATCATTATGGCGTTTGTTAGTAGACCATACATGGGAAAAGATTTTTTTTTTCTTTGAAAAAATGATTTCTTGATGACGTCTCTTTTTCTCGCTAAACATCAAATATATCTCTATACATCTTTATTTATAATGCTCCGTCAAGCTCCGATGTCATTATTATAGTTATGATCGAAGCATGCTGTGAGCCCGACAGGTTGCCGTTTCATGGGATATTAAAATGATTTTAAACAACGTGCATCACTACTTTTTAAAAATACTTTGTGAAGTCAGAGTGGTTTTACTTTATTTTTTTCCCCCCAACAGTTGTCAAACGAAACAGCCTCAAAGGCTAAAACAACTTAAGCCAAGTATGACGTAGGCGGTTTTAGAGTGAGAAAATTTAACAAATCTATAAAATAAAATCTATTAATAATTTTTCCTTATTTCAAACGCTAATTAACGTTTAGGCAGTAAAAAAAATTGGCTGCATTGAGAAAGATTACTGGAATTTTTTAAATTCTAAATTCATTTATAGAATTTTTGAAGAGCTCATTATCTTGTAGATAAAAAATTAATGGGCAGGTATGATTCCCGCTAGACATAATCCACCTCCTGGCACTTTGTGTTCTTCCTTACATAGCCTTCCAGTAAACATTAAGGACAATCTTGGCATAGGTAGATAAAATACATACTCGGTAACTAGCTGCTCTTCAGTACTGTATGAAGCTTACTTTTTACTGTTCTCGATTTACGTCACATCACCTACAGATAACCGAACCATACAATTTTTATATCTCATCATCGTAAATATGAATACTTTGATCTCCCTGTTGCACCCGGACTGACGGAGGCTTAAGTTGGGCACCTTGCTATGGGCGGGCTGCATCAAATGAAAAAAAAACAAACTTCGGTTAAAAATGCTCCCACACGTTTTGTTTTTTATTTATCTTTTTGGCACCCAATCGCATTTCCATTTTATACAGCTGGTACAACTTAACGCGACCACCGTCATTTTTGTAATCATTGTTGCCATTTAAATTACAATAAATTCTTCTTAACAGGTGTAAATCATCTCAACAACGCATGTTTTTGTTATCATTATTATTGATATTGTTTTTATTATTAAATTTTTCGAAATTTTGGCACAAATGTAGAGCTAGTAACTTTTCATCAATTCGTTAAAAGCTTGTTTCAAATCCTCCTACAGTTTAACTAGGGTAGGAAACTTGAGTCTTTGAAGTTGTGGTACACTGCACTTTAAGGTCACTAACATCTCTTTCATAGAAATTCTGTCTGATTTCTATTTAAATCTGTCTCCAGCGCATCACTATAGTCAATACATGTTTTATTCAGCGGTGGTGACAGAAGGTTTGAACGAGGCTCTTTGTATCTTTTTAACTTTTATCTCAATAGCGCTGAGAGAAAATCAATCCACAACAGCTACTGCTCCCTACGAATATGCAATAGGTATATTTAGATTTCAGATCTATTATTATCGACATTCATCCATCTGGGGCAAGACGCAGTGTTTTGAATCCTAACAAGTGAGCATGCGCTCTTTGTCCTGGGAGGGTTTACCAAGTTCTGTCTCTCCCGCTCATGTCAAACATTCAGATAATCCATTCAGATTAAGATACGATGCACATCGTGGTACACTCTGGTGTTTGCTGTCTCCAGCCTTATCTTTTGTCCTTTACACAGAATCTATAACACGTATACGTGCAAGCTGCTTAATGGTCTAATAAAAGTACACGGACTTCGATTTGTCATAAAAGGATTTCCACATGGCTTCCTTGATCGTCATTGGTTTTATTGTAATACAGGAGTCTATATTGAATGTACTCTACACACTTCTCTCCTTATCTGATTTACGTTGTTTTGTGGCTACCAGTCAAAAGATATTGAGAATATTGTGATTCCCAAGTCAATAAACTTGGGAATCACAATATTCTATGCTTTGCTTTCTTGAGAAGAACTTCACCAACTTGTTATGATTTCAACCTGACTTTCTGAATCTGACACTCTTTGCTCGGAGCATGTTATTTATTCCATTTTTCAACGCTATTTCATCTTTAACCTTTAACCATCATCTCTCCGATTCTTTCCATCTCACTGTTACTGTGACTCTAAACTTTCCTTTTTTGCATTGATTTCTTCTCTCCCTCTAGTTCTGTCATAGTTTATGCTCTTCTTCTAACCATCTACCTTTCTACCTATCTTTCTCTCCCAACATCTTTATAATTATATATCTATGTATCATTTCTGTTTCTCAGCAACATACCATACACATAAATAAAAGCTGTCTCTGTCCCTTTGTCATGCTTTTTGTGCTCGCTGTCACTGCTGCTGTAATTGCCTTTTAAATATTATTTTATTTTAAGCTCGTCTCATTTTGCTGACCCCTGTTAAACCTTATACATGTACAATACCCCAGTCTCTTCACCCATCCACCACTTGCTTTGCTGTTGCCAATGACCTGCCTCAGAGCTGACCAGGCATAAAGCTCGAGGCCACCTGATTCAATTATCCTCGCTGATCATGTGACCATCACCATAGCCGTACCAGGTGACGATAAAATACATAATCACGCGATGACTGACCTCGCAAAAAAGGTCATGCACAGGACATTAAAAATAATGATCGTGATATTGATTAGACTCGGGAGCTATGAAAAAATTGCCTATCATTTTTATGTTAGATTATTACATGATTGTATGTTGCTAGAAACCATCCAGCTGTTGTGCTTATGTTGCATTTTATCTGTAGTAAGTCATACCCGGTAGCTAAATCCTTATGCAAAGATTTTGAAAAGAAATAATTGTTATTATTATAATATATTCGAAACTCTAACCGGTGCTTTGCTTTCTCGTGCTGTTCCTTTCAGCTGTCCTTCTTGACTTACCCCACTTTCTATTGATGGCTCGCCATTCTCTACGCTTGCTTTTTGTTCCTACAATAATATTCCTTGCAACTTTGTTCACACTCCTATCGGAAAGTTACTCAAATCAGTAATCACTAAATTCAACGCTAGTTGCATAACATGCTATAAAGTCTGAGTCACAGCACTAAACTTTACTGGTGTTTTATGTTCTTTCTATTTTTTCATTCGTGGGTCTCAAGTGTCACCCTAGGTTCAATTTACAACAGTGTAGAGTGTGGAGTGATGGTGAAAGATGGTCGCTGCCTCCTGCTGTCAACCAATGATCGTGTTTCCCCGTGGTCTATCAATATTGTGTTCAAGTCCAGCAAGTGTGAAAATTAGTTTATGTAATCGAGGAGCTACTGGAGTGTGTGCGAGTCCAAACTTATCGATCAACATTCACTCTCCTCTCGTCGTCCCGTCTTCCCCGCCAGGCAAATTTCCTGCCTGTTCGGCTATCAAACAGGCTGGTTACCTTTGGAGTATGGCCGTCTAGCGTGTTGACATTATTTTTCTCCTTGAAAGCTTCACTGATGAAATAGTAAAATGACGGCATGGTCACATAGAAGGGCCGACCTAATCATCTGATACCACGAAACGCGTCTGTAATATAATATTCGAATCTTATCTGTGAAAATATGTTGAAGAACTCCTTAAGACATAAGGAGGAACACATTCGAGTTCAAAACGAATTAACAGGTCAATTTTTAAGACCATTGTAAGCTTATCACATTGCTTTTGTTACTGATAATTAAGGCGTAAGAGCACAAAACTAATAAAATGAATTTAAAGTCAAAATTGGACTGCGCGTTGACTAAAAAATGTTCAAGCAATGTATCTTGTTAAATGAGGTCAAATGTTCTGAAGTACGTCAATATCATTTGCAGCAACAACCCTTAACAACAAGTTCTTATCCCATCGATAGCTCGACAAGAAAAAAAATAGTTGATTATTGATTTTACTGTCTTAATCTCCAACACCTACATCTGAGTTTCTAAACTTCTGTTCTTTCTCGTTCCCTCAACACCTCTCTCTCTCTCTCTCTCTCTCTCTCTCTCTCTCTCTCTCTCTCTCTCTCTCTCTCTCTGTCTCTCTCCATCTCTCTCTCTCGTCTAAACCTTTTGAGCTGTGTGCTAGTACTTTTAAAACCTTTGTCGTGTAATATGTTCACTACGTGTCTGAATTTTTCTCTCACTCTGAATGTCTTCCTTGCATCAATCTTTTTTCCTCACATTTGCATCCTACACTCCATCTCCCTGCTCTGCCCCAGAAACTCCTTCAACTCTCACTTACCTGAGACGGACTTGACATGACTTGTTCCAACCGTTTCGCCTACAGGCTTCTACATTATTTATTTATTAGGTGTGTGTGGGTGCGTATGTTTTTCCGCCTGCTGTTAATTTTATTAAATTTGAGTTCTTTTTTTATCACAAGCAACTAGATCTTCACTCTACGTGTTCAAAAATATAGTGTACAGAAATATAAGCCAGTGATCTCAGCCTAGAATTTCGCGTTTTAGTCCATCACGTTACGAGAAAGAAACCTGCGACCTAACTGCTCCGAGCTGTGACTCATCCCACCAACCCGGCCGATCAGCTGTTTAACTCTAGCGGATCGGGAACAACTTGTCGGGCGAAGTGCGTGTTTTCATTCCGGCTTCTCCTCAATCCGCAGCCTCTGGCGTATTGCTCAGAGTTCTCTCCTCCTGCGTCTCAAACCGGTGTGTTTGTGATTTTATGGTTTCATTGTTTAACAGTTCAGATAACGATTTCAGAGATGGATATGCCTGTGATGTAATCATTGTTCCGTATTATTAACTTTCACAAGGAAATAATGTGAAAATATAACTTTATTAGGTGCCTTTATACATGTAAGCTATGTGTTTACCGAAAGATTAATAAAATAATAATAATAATAATAATAATAATAATAATAATAATAATAATAATAATAATAATGATAATAATAATAATAATCATAATAATAATGATCATAATAATAATAACAATAATAATAGTAATAACAATAATATTAATAATAATAATAATAATAATAATAATAATAATAATAATAATAATAATAATAATAATAATAATAATAATAATAATAATAATAATAATGACTAAATGATATAGGTGTAGGTAGCAGCTACTGAATCGAGAAACTCTCATGAGACCAACTTCGACATTTCCTGAATTGAAAAATTTTAGCATGAAAATATAAACCCAGGTGAAAGGTACCATTTCAATTTTTTTTAAAAGAGAAAAAAAGTTATATCAAATGGGTAGCAAATCTTAAAGCACAAAGGATAAAAAAATAACACGTGATGCGCTATATTGCCTCTTATTTTTATTAATCATCATAAAACATGAATAGATCTAGGTCTATTGTTATAATTGTAAGAAACCCTTTTCAAAGATCTTTCGTTTTCAAAGACAGCAGTTCACACAGTACGTGTGAATGTCATGTTGGTTTTATTACTTATTTATAGCTTTTCTCATTGCTGATATTGCTGTAGATTATGATCTAATGTAGCTTCAAGTACATCCACTGAATAAGTAACTACAACACTATTTATTCTGTTGACCGAAAATAGCTTTGTCCGTCTTTACTTTTTCTTTTGCGTGAATGTGGCAGATAAAGATCTAGACTGTATGTGCTGCAGACAATCTAATTGAAGAAAGTGGATTGAGGGAAAGGTGCGGCTATACATTGTTTACATACTAAAAGTTTTAGTCTTGTCATGATAATAAAGTGTTTGAGGAAAAATTTTCCTCTGCTCCTTTGTTTTTCGTGTGTTCACAAGCAGGCTGTGTTTTCCTGTTCAAAGATTGGATTTAACCTGTTGTACTTGTGGAAAATTCTGTCTCTATGATGACAGGTAAGTTTAAACCCTTGGTGAAAGAAATGCTTCCATCTGCGCCCATCTGTGTTCATTTTTATTGATAGCAATTATTCTGAAATTGAAAGAAGTCAATTACTGCATGGGGAAAAAGAAAAAGAACAATTTCGAGCAAAGGTAGAGAATTCTAAATTACTGACGATTGTTTTTCATTTATTTACATACTATGTGAGAATGATAAAACCACTACAATCAGATTAGGTAAAACAAAAACATACTCATAAATAAAAAAAAAAATTCAAGAAATTTAGGCAATTTACAATTCTATCATTAACCCACATTCATTGATATTTTCTTTGTTAAAAAAAAAACAGAGGAGTTTAAGACTGTTTTGGATCAACGAAAAGACTTAAAATAGAAGAAAGAGAAAGGTAGAGGAGGAGGAGGAGGAGGAGGAAGAAGAAGAAGAAGAAGAAGAAGAAGAAGAAGAAGAAGAAGAAGAAGAAGAAGAAGAAGAAGAAGAAGAAGAAGAAGAAGAAGAAGAAGAAGAAGACGAAGACGAAGACGAAGAAGAAGAAGAAGAAGAAGAAGAAGAAGAAGAAGAAGAAGAAGAAGAAGAAGAAGAAGAAGAAGAAGCAGTAAAGAAAGAGAAATTGAGATGGTGAAAGAAGAGAAAAAAATAAGGGAGAATAATAACAAAATTTACATTGCTCTGTTGTGATTCTACATCAAGGACAGAAAGACCTAAGGGGGTTTGTGAGTGAGCATGAGGCAGGGAGATGAGAAAAATAGGTGAAGAAATAAGTTACAAAAAAACAACAACAAAAAAAAAAACAGGCGAGACAGAGATAAAAAGAGACATATATTGTGTAAACATGTAATGGATGGATAGATAGGGCGAGAGCGAGCGAGCGAGAGAGAGAGAGAGAGAGAGAGAGAGAGAGAGAGAGAGAGAGAGAGAGAGAGAGAGAGAGAGAGAGAGAGAGAGAGAGAGAGAGACAGACAGACAGACAGACAGACAGACAGACAGACAGAAACGTGAAGGGGTGTGGCGGGTGGAAAGTTTCTCAAGTTTGGTTAACCTTCTATAATGAGATGAAACGTCAGTACTAAACAAATCATAGCCCGCGAAGCTAGCTTCATACAGACAAGGAGAGTGTGGGAGGGGTAGCGGTCATCAGGTTTCCACTGCCAATCCCCTCCCAACAATGCCTTGTCTCGAATATCATTGTCCTTGTCCTCACCGCGACAGCGAGCTAGACACTATGTCCACTTGAGAAGTTTCTTGGAGTGTTGAAAAAGTTAGCACCTTCTACTGTACTAGAGTGATGTTTAGTGGCTTCCACCTTGACAATTAGCGGCATGTTTTGGTGGAGAATCAACAGGAGACAGCTCTCTCTTTGTATAGGGTGTGAAATGAGTGTTTGCGTTACTTCTCTCTCATTCCCTGTCCATATTCTTGTCTCCACCTTTTTCTGTCTCTTTCTCCCTCCCCTTGATCTATCTCTCTTGCTTATCTCTTTTTGTCTGTCTCACCACTGTCTCTCTCTCTCTCTCTCTCTCTCTCTCTCTCTCTCTCTCTCTCTCTCTCTCTCTCTCATCGCTTCCTCTCCTTCTCAATCATATCTGTTCCTTTTTCCTTTGTGTTTCTTTCTCTTCACCTTTATCTCTTTCATAGAGGAGAAGATCTCAACTAAGTGTGCTTGAAAACTCTTCGCCCTATTTGTTCTTCCTCTTTCTTTCTGTCAATTTATGCCAGGTGTTTCGCTCTATGGAAACCTTGACCTGTTTCATTTTTTCTGACTATCTTTTTCATTTTTCCTCCTTATTAAGTCATCCAATAACCATTCAAACCTTTCTTCCTCTTTGTGTTCATAGAGGCGCTTTGGTGGTTATTAGTCCTTTGTGAGAGGACACGATGTTGCTTCCCATGGACACGAGTCGCATTGTATGTTCCCTCAAGTTCGAAAAGCTCTGTGAAAGGGAGACAAGGCCCAAACACACACCAGGTTTTGTCGTGTGAGCGCTCATTAACAATGATGCCTGGCAGTTATGACACGGCGTTAGAACCGCAGTGTCGTCTATTCTAACAGACCAAGTTCAGCGAAACAGCAGTGGGATTCTCTCTCTGTGGATCACCTGCTCCTTTTTTAGCCTTTTAGCTGTCTCGAAGCTTTTCTTCATAGCAACAATCTGGTTTTCTTCCTACAAATCAGCACCTGGCTAAGCATTAAATCTGGCATTGAAAGCATTTGCCATCAAGTTCACTTTTAGAAATCAAATGCTCCTTAGCCGGATACTTTTTTACACCTCCACTATTCTCCATCACACCCTCTCTCTACGTCTGTATGTCTATAGGTTCTCTCTCTAACTCTCTCTCTCTCTCTCTCTCTCTCTCTCTCTCTCTCTCTCTCTCTCTCTCTCTCTCTCTCTTCCTCTTTTACTCATCCTCACTACCTCTTTATGTCTCCATTCTGATCTTCCCCCTGTCTCGCTTTTTTAATCTTTCTCTTCTGTCTTCCCGTCACTGACCTAACCATATAAATTTTAACTCTATTCTCTCTATGTCGTTTACCATCTTAGAATCCCGTCCTTTCTTTGTGCACCACAACAATTTTAGGCCTTGAATAATACACATGTAATACCACATTTTTTTAGATAAAGAAAAAATCCTTCTCGAAATTCCTGAAATATCAAGTTGATGGCATTGTAAATCTTTCTAGATCCTTAAGATCAGCAATGCAGTGCTATCGTGTCTGGGGCTTTATCTACTGAACATGCCAGGCTGCTAGCTGAAAACTGGCTGCCACTGCCACTAGTGCCAGTGTCATCAGGCGTACTGGTCAGCTGTCAGTATCCAATACATATATCAGGTTTCCAATTATGCTTGCTTTACAGATTTAATGCCATTTTTTAATTATTTTTTTTTAGCTTGTAGTTTATTCAGTCAGCAAATTGAACCTATGACCCTTCATATAATTTTTTAACCTGAGGCTGGGTGGGGATATTATTATCCAATTCGAGGAGACAAAGATCTGCAGACTGACAGTCAAATAATCTATAAAGACAGAATTCAGAGAGAAGAGAGATGAAGAGAGGCGAAAGAAGAAGGTGAGTCAGCTAGACTGAGAACCAGACTCAGACTGACGATCAGACGCAAAAACCATCAGTCAAATTCTTCATACAAGAGGCTTCATAAACAATGGTGAATGACGCGCTCTTTTTGACTCATGTGGGAGTTAAAAAGCTTCAACGCATCACCTATATTCTTGTCTTTTTTTTCAGTTGTTAGAATAAGCGGTCTCTATATCAGATCTGTCACCACGATAAGTTTTTTTTTTGGTTATGAGATTGCGTCAAAAGAAGTTTTGCAAGGGGAAAAAAAAGAAAAATGCTCATAAAGGGCATAGCCGACAATAACCTAACCATCACAGACAAAGATAATCTATTTATCATCGCACCCCTCCTTTTTGTATTACACTCTTCTAAAGTGATGCTAAAAGTCAATTTGAGGTTTGTTGTTTTTGCTTGTTTTGTTGTAGTTATTTCAATTTTTTTTTTTTACACTACAAAAAAGCTCGCACTTAGACTTCTCTCTCTCTCTCTCTCTCTCTCTCTCTCTCTCTCTCTCTCTCTTACTCTCTCGTAGCCCATTTTCTCTGAGCTCTCTCTCTCTCTCTTACTCTCTCGTAGCCCATTTTCTCTGAGCTCTCTCTCTCTCTCTTACTCTCTCGTAGCCCATTTTCTCTGAGCTCTCTCTCTCTTACTCTCTCGTAGCCCATTTTCTCTGAGATCTCTCTCTCTCTCTCTCTCTTTCTCTGTCTCTCTCTTTTGTTTTTCTCGTTTTCTCACCAAGTGTCTCCGTCTATTTGTCCGCAAATCACTATGTCTGTTTATCTCTCCATCTCTGTCTTATATCTTCTTTCTCACAACTTTCTCTCTCTCTCTCTCTCTCTCTCTCTCTCTTTGTTTTTAAATCTTTCTCTTGTTCCGCTCCACCTTCCCATTCTTTATTAAATCTCTCCTCAAGGTTTTATTCGGCCATAGTGTATTATTATGTTAGCGAAAGCAGTGTGTGGCAGAACCCCGTGATAGTGTGTCATATCTTTCAACCATTCTTGTTGCTGATGCGTTCTGTCATATGACTTTCTTTCATCATAAGCCTTTGAAATTTATCATCTATTTTTTCTCTTATGTGATTTTAAATTCTTGATTAACGTTTGTTGACATCGAAGTCTTGTGTTAGATTATGTAGTCACCAAAATTAACATAGAGTGCACGTTAATGTGCATGAGGATAACGACAAAGATGGATACATTATGAAATTAAGTAAGTATAAAAGGTTATTTTGTTATCTATGAAACTACATTGGGTTAGCATTGTTATTTTTATCACAGTTTTTGCCTCTCTCTGTCTCTCTCTCTCTGTCTCTGTCTGTCTCTCTCTCTCTCTCTCTCTCTCTCTCTCTCTCTCTCTCTCTCTCTCTCTCTCTCTCTCTCTCTCTCTCTCTCTCTCTCTCTCTCTCTCTCTCTCTCTCTCTCTCTCTCTCTCTCTCTCTCTCTCTCTCTCTCTCTCCCTGCCGCCATGTTTTGGGGGAGTATTGACAGTTGGTAACAAAGCTGTTAATCCCGGTGTATATTCCTAATGGCTTTTGTTTTGTTTGTGGTTCTTTCACAAGAGAAAAAAGTGTCATTCATTAAAAATAAATAGTTAGAAGACAAAAGAGAATTACCACATTGTTTTACAGATCCAGGTAGACGAAATATAAAGATAGGTAAACTAGATGTATAGATAGATAGGCTATATAGAGAAATGGGAGTAATTGAAGAGATGGCGATATAGTAGGCTTATAATACAATCAAAATAATTGCATAGAAAACGGTGTATGATTTCATAAATTGCCTGAAGTTGTATTTTTTGCCACCATTGTATTACACCTTTCGATAAATTAAGACGGTTGTTTTTATCCCTGGTTCGAATTTGGCAGTATGAATATTATTTTTCGCCAACTAGAAATCTGTGCCCTGGATTTCAGCCAGGAGATCTGAGTAGACTCTAGTACTAGTGGCTGTCAGTGTCTAACCTGAGATGCGAGCATGAGTACACGTCAAAGATTGGCCCGGATCCTGCTCACTAACCGCAGGAATGCTGCTGGTTTCACCAGAGACCAGAGAGAGTATAATATATATTATTATAGTTGCTAGTTTCACCAGAAACCATAGAGAGTATAATTATAGTTGCTAGTTTCCCACAGAAGCTGACATGCAGTGTGGCCAGCTTATTAATTGGCTGGGTGACAGCTTTTGTATCCGCCTATTACCGCCCTTTATTATTGACTTGTTACTGTTTTGTGAAGGCACGTGGCATGTCTATGTAAGACTTAAATCACGTGCGCCTCTCTCTCTCTCTCTCTCACACACACACATACACACACACACTCTCTCAAAGGCATTTGTCGACTCCTGTTATTCAAGTCATCAAGATGATCATTACTTGGGCCAACCACAAGTTGATAATAGAATATTTTTTGTACTAAGGGTGAATTCCGCTTATGAAACCAATGCCTGGGCATTATGAAACCGACTAAAAATTCGCTCTAACCGTGAGGACACTGTCGAGATCAAATGTCTGAAAAGTGAATGTACTGTTAGGTAGAGAGATTGATCCAGTAAATGTTAATGTTATGAATTTCGATCGCATAGGAAATGAAAATCCATTGAAATCGTTGTAACTGGAGTGGTTGCGTATGAACACATGTGGTGTGAAGAAAGCAGGAGCTTCTTAGTTGATCATTTCCTGAGTTAAAGACCTCCAATTGGTCAACTTTAAGTCTGTCCACGGCCGTCCTAATGACCCTTGACTTCTATACAAGGCCGACTGTCAACGAGCTGAAGAAGAGATTTTCCTTTCATAAAAACACGGTTATACTGACCGAAGTGTTTGGATACACTGAGAGCTGTTATACAATTTGACCGAAGGAAAATGTTTTGTATGCAATCTCTGTCCCAGTGATCAAAAGATATGGTAATTTTATTATTATACATTCTTCCTGCAATCCTCATTATTACAAATTTCTTTGACTTAATAATGTACATGCATATGGTTTTTATTTCTACCCTTATGAGACTGCTTTTGTATTGTTATTTTGAAGATGATTTGAATAAAATTAATATATTAACAAAACTGTAATTTGCCACTTGGCAAAAAACAAACACCGTTAGTCATACGATTTATTAAAAAAATATCTAACAGTTATAAACAAATTTATCCTTGCAAAGCCAATGACTCTCTTTTTATTTCTTATTTTAAATTCAGTTGTCTTGTTCTGTTCTTGTAACCAAAAGGTTATTCTCTGGGTTCCATAATAATTTTTTTCAGCCTGAAATCTCATGTTCATTAAGATTTCAAAGAAATTGAAGCGACGCCCGTATTCACTGCCACTGTTACACATTGCATCAGAGAACAAAATAAGAATAGCCCGCCTATAAGTCATGCTTATTGTAGATTACAACAAATTGTTTATGACTGGACTTAGATACGTTGACTTGTAGTCCTCTGAGGGAGTTATTACAACACTTTGTCGACGTCATTCATCAAAATGTCGAAATCAGTTTTTCGCGAGTTTTTTTTTGATGAAAATTTTGCTTTTATTGCTGAAGTTGTCACAGCGTTGTTTCTCCCATGTGTTTTAGTGATTATACTTCCCTTTCAGTTCCAATTTGTGCTATTTTTCTTATTTTAAGTTAGAATATTTTGAGGCGTTTCGTTAAAAATGAGAGCATCAGTCTATTGTCACAAAGTAAATCCTTTCTGAAAGTTTAAGCCCCGTCAGATACTAGTTAATCATTGTTCGTATTAAACTGGAATCAATTTTGACCTATTTATCGTTGATTGACCACTATAGGTATGTAAAGTGGATCGTATACTAGTAGATAGCACAATAATTTCATATGACTATTTTGACCTCTTGATGGATAACATTATTCTCTCAGACCATGCCAAGTTGAGTCATGACAATCATCTAAAGTGGTCATTTCCTTTCATGGTTCAAACGGTTGAGCTGAAGGCTAGCGGACTTGTGTATGGCCAGCTTGATAGTTTATCATCAGCTTATGGTGTCTTGACCAAATCGACCGATGAGTTTGTGGTCAAGCACACGGTGACCCCTTAAGAGCTCTTCGATCCCCATCCTCAGCAAACATATGTGAGGGTTTGAATCCCCCATATTTATCAGAGATGAGGATGTAACCTTACCCAACCAGGCCCAACACTGCAGCAAGTGTTGCCCACTCTATTCAGGCTCGATTATCTTGAGGCGGTAATATGAGTCACTGAACTTAGAAGTAACGCCAGTGGAAATAAAGCTCACTATGGCTAAATAGAACGACACTATTTGCCATCACTCTTTTTTTTCTTTGGTGTTCCCCGTAAAATGCTCTCTCTTATGGAATTTTGTTTTATTTGGAATTTTTAGATAATGTTTTGTGGATAACGATCATGTCCAATCGAAAGTTGTTAACCAAAGTCCTGGCATCTCTCTCTCTCTCTCTCTCTCTCTCTCTCTCTCTCTCTCTCTCTCTCTCTCTCTCTCTCTCTCTCCCCTCTCTCTTCGATTCTCTTTATATCTTCCTCCTTCTGTTTGCCTCTATCTTTCACACACTCACACACCCTTTATCCATTTCTTTTACCTCCTCTCTTGAATTACTGAAACCGATGTCTCAAATTCAGAGGTATTTTCATTATAAACTAACTTAGCGGTGTCTAAGAAAACCAGCAACGCACCTAAGATTGTTGTAGTTCAATTCTTCTCAGAACCATCGTTATTTTCATGCCCTTTCTGTAGGAGGCGAAAACTAAGAGAATATTGTTTTCGAGTCTGGCAGGAACATATCCTTATAATACTTAGTGCATCAAAATATTTCTCTGCACGCATATTAGCCAAACTAATGCTCGATGCTCATTGTTAGCAAAGTGAAAGGACTAATTATGCTAACAAAAGATGTATTTTATCAGCATGCCTAAATCGTTTTCCCAAACCAGAGAGTGGTTGGTAAGGAGGAAATGAATGGGAATTTGCTCCTTCCTCCATACAACGACATATTGCTTTACTCTTCCGAGATACCTAGACACCTAGTCTAGAGTAGACCAAAAACTGTCTAGAAAATCATTCTAGACCTAGACTAGAGCGTGGGAGCAAGTGCATAGCTGAAAGCCGTGGAGGCTACGAGCCGCACGTTCAGGTGCAAAATAATGCGCACATCGAGTGAGTGAGAACTGAGGAGTGAGGAGTGCATGCACCAACACCGGGCGTGCCTTTGTGCCAGGTAAAGTTTGTTAGTAGTGGGAACGTTTGGTTCTCAAATATCTGTATCGAATCTGAGGTCTTCTTGCCGTGTTCGCTACCTCCTCTGGTGAACGAGTTCTTTCATCAGCCTTAGAAGATGGATAAATATAAAAATTCCAACGATGCATCTCTCTCTCTCTCTCTCTCTCTCTCTCTCTCTCTCTCTCTCTCTCTCTCTCTCTCTCTCTCTCTCTCTCTGTCTCTCTTTATATATATATATATATATATATATATATATATATATATATATAATGACAGGAGAAAATAAATCAGATCAATCAAATTAATAAGTTCTGACTTCTTGCAGGATTGTGTGAAAGGGAGAGTCGAGAGAGAGAGAGAGAGAGAGGGAGAAAGAGACAAAGAGATAAAGAGAGAGAGAGAGAGAGAGAGAGAGAGAGAGAGAGAGAGAGAGAGAGAGAGAGAGAGAGAGAGAGAGAGAGAGAGAGAGAAAGGCTTACAGACTTACAGAGAGACAGACAAAGCAATCGACAAAACACAGAGAGAGAGAGAGAGAGAGAGAGAGAGAGAGAGAGAGAGAGAGAGAGAGAGAAAGAGAGAGAGAGACGCACACAACACAACAACCACAAAGAGAAAGAGTTTTCTCTCCCGCAGGGAATGTGCTTGTTTCGATGAACAAAGCCTCTTTGACTCCCTTTTTACAATATTTTTTGCTTCAGGTTATGCTTTTATCATGCAGGGTATTCTTATAAATCATCATTGTAAAGGTGCATTGTAATCCCTGGGGTGGTATTCGATCTTAGAGCCTTAACGTGTCTTTGAACTGACGTATCCAACAGTGTAGAGTTATGGCATTGATAATCCTGGCTTTCCTGCGTCACCTCTTTCTAGACTGCAGCTTATGACTCAACCGCACACATATTCCTTATTGTGTTTCCATGATGGTCTCGACTTCACCTTAAGCCTGTTTTATCTCTAGAATCTTAATCTGCCATGCCCATTTTCCGCACACCTTTTCCGCCTTGTCTTCCTCAGGCCCTACCCTATGCAAATTTATCACAGAAACCCCATACTGGTGTTATCACCCCCCGTTTGATTCATTCGCTCAGCACAGGTTCCTTTTTAAAGTTTTTTTAAACCTCTTTCTCTTTTATCACCCCAACAAAGAAGCTCTGGAGTAGAATTGAAGCATAATGCTACGTATTATTACAGACCTACCTCGTCTTATGTTGACGTTTGTGGTTGAGAGGATTGGTCATCTGAGCCTTGCACGGGGAGGGGAGAGAAGAAATTAAAAAAAAAAGTATGCCAGAATAGACTGAATTGTTCATCTCCGGTTAACTTTGACAGGCATCTGCTAACTAACTTACAGCAGGGCGTGTAGGGTGTGATTTCGAGCTGGAAAGATTTTCCCGATCTTTTGACCGAGAAAGGCTCTAAAATTTGAAAAAAAGAAAATTGACCTTAGGATGTGTTTACAATGGGGCCATGGGAAGAAACTCAAACAAGAGTTTAGCCCTCATGAAATCCTGTAGGTCTAATGTCAAGAGGCCCATAACCAAAGCTTATTTTTTAAAGAGACATCTAGGGTGATTATATATTTTGCAGGGATAAACCTTAGAGTTGCTGATACTTTGGTAAACAGACAGGTTTTAAAGAAAAAATTATCATTTTTTTTTCTATTTAAACAGATAACAAGTTATGTTTTTTTAGAGAATTATATACCTTACCTATATATCTGCCTTCTTACTTATCTCTTTCTCTTTTATCAAAGATTTAAATTTACTTTTTTCTTACTTTCTCTCCCTCATAGCCTTTTTTCCCCTATATCTCTGACTCTCCGTGTCTGTCTGTGTATCTGTTTATCTGTCTGTCTGTCTGTCTGTCTGTCTGTCTGTCTGTCTCTCCCTCTCTCTCTCTCTCTCTCTCTCTCTCTCTCTCTCTCTCTCTCTCTCTTTACCTCCCCCTTTTCCTTTATGTCTGTCTTTATTTATTTATTTGTTCATTTCTGTCTCGCTCGACCCTTTCATCTCTGTTGGGCTGTTGTGTTAACTGCCCACTTGTTTGTCTCTTTGTCTCTGTGTGTCCTGGCTGTTCTGATCCCCCCCCCTTTCCCCTTTCCTTATCTATAAGTATTTCACAAGTTCCCTTATTACCTCTCTCCTCTCCTTTTCATTTTTTTTTTTGTCATTAGAAAATAGGCTTCAACTACAGACATGTCCTTTAAAAGTTCTGATAAATGAAGAGAATTTGTACACTTTCTATCACGAACTTAGGAAATATTGCAGTCAGCAGAAAGATTATACTTCAGGAAAGTACTAAATTGTGATGTTAAAAAAAAATGAAACTCACATGATGAGCACGACATTTGAACATTAAAGAACAAAAAAGAGAAAGAAAGTTTATGACATTTAGAGGACATGGGAAAGACAGTAATTTAAATCGTATCAATGATACTTATGATAACCCCAACTGGCAACAACGAGTTGAAAACTATCCCACTTTTAAGTGCTCGAGTTGGAGGGCGTGAAGATTTTGTTCTAGCTTCAAACCGCAGCCACCACAATCATCAACTCATTACCTGCACGTTGTGTATGAATGAATGTTTTCATGTGAGATACGGAAACGAGCTTTGGCAGGGCTAGCTTATGTGTGAGTTTAAATTTAGAATGGAAAAGCTTTGCTTAAAAAATGCTTGGGTAGCAGATTGGCGTTAAAACCAAAAGAAAAAAAAAATAAGCCGCAATGTAATTACAGTTCCGTGAAATATTACATAACATTGAAGCTTCATTGAAAGTTTCAACAATTCTGTATAAGACTATCACTTTGTATCTGTCTGTTTCTCTCTTTCTCTCTCTCTCTCTCTCTCTCTCTCTCTCTCTCTCTCTGCCTGTCTGTCTGTGTGTTTCTCTCTCTCTCTCTCTCTCTCTCTCTCTCTCTCTCTCTCTCTCTCTCTCTCTCTCTCTCTCTCTCTCTCTCTCTCTCTCTCTCTCTCTCTCTCTCTCTCTCTCTCTCTCTCCTTCTCCCTCTGTCTCCCCCTCTCTCTCCCTCTCTCTTTTTCTCTTCCCCACTGTTTGTTCCTTTCACCTCAACGAGCTTCAAAAATATATTCCGTCTAATCTTTCTATCACATGTAGGTCTATACACTGTAAAGCTAGTAGTAAACTGGGGTTTAAAAACATCGGTAGATCAAATATGTTCTTTAAACGACTCTACCTTTTCTCACCACAGCTAAGAAAATCCTTGTCCCGCTGTTACCTGCCAGTTTATCTTACTTCCGACACACTAAACTGCACACACAGATGGAAATATTCCTTTCGATTGACACTTTTTAAACAAACAATGAACATCTGCTTCTTACATGTTAATTCTCTGACATTATAAATCGCAGAATTTAGAGATACCAGGCTTGTGTATGTGTGTGTTTGTGTGGGAATTAACGTTTTCAACATTAATATTTTTCTCCACCATTTCAGCCTTCTATCCATTGTTCCTAGTTTCAGATTTTCGTGTAGACAGAAATAGCATGAAAAAGCACTGGGTGAAACTTTGTATGTATGCGATTCATCTTACACGTTTCATTCTTAGAAAGTTCTTGAAAGGAAACATACCAAGCATTACAATCTTAACTATATTATGAAACAAACCACGGTTGCCTTCATTCTCAAGAGTGTTAATCTTATTAGCTGTAACTATTGACAATAAATCTTATAATCCTTAAGTTAATCGATTTTCTTATGCATCGATTTATTTGCCTTGTTGACTTTGTCATCTGCCCTAAATTACCCCTGTAGATTAAGTTTTTCCCCTCGAACGACCTCCACCTACCTCGCCACACTTCACCCCAAACCCTAAACAATAAAAGGCACGAAAAATCTGATTGGGAGAAAAAGGAACTTGAACACAAGGCCCAGTTTTGTCACGTCTTCTCTTTACAGCCTTGACTTCCCAGGATGTTTTCAAGTGCAGCCTCGGGTTTCGATAAGGTTTATTACCAGGCTGACATAGATGTAGGTCAGAAAGGTGCATACAATGGCTCCAAGTGTTGACGGGATCGTCCTCAACTTAAAACAAGGCGAAAAAGTTATGACGTCATCACAGCATAACATTAACTGAGCTTGATTCTCTCACGTGACTGGTCATTAAGTATTACCGCTCTTCATATCTGTAACAACAAAATGGTGCAAAGTGAATCAAGAGCATTATCCACTGATGACAATCGTGCTTTTTATCAGGCTCTGCGTTTTGTCCTTCGAGTTAAACACACCAATAGTTAATTTAACATTTGCGAACCTAGATTTGGACGCTAGATTTCTCATGATATAAGAGATACCTCCTCCTCCTCCTGCTGAAGCCACCGCAACTATCACTGCTACTCCTATTGCTTCTAATACTGCTACTACTCGAAAACTACGTGTGAAGTTAGAGCGAGATGTATTTGATATAATCTATTATTCTTCAGTAGGAAGATCAAGATCAAAAGTGTATTGCAAAATTTTAACGATTTAAGACAACCTTGATATGCTATCATTAATATTTTGTGAATGAAGCTAAAATCTTGATGTTGCGTTTACGATGGACATTGAGCGCTACAGCCTGACCACTGTAAAAGGTAGAAAAACTGTACACGTATTAAAAAAGGCAGTTGTGACCGAGTTCTGATGTCGCCGTCACCATACCCATTGAGCACGGGAGGGTTGACGGTTTCGAAGGCGGAAAAAAACATCCCCAAAATAATGCATTAGAGGCGAGCAGGGGAAGGGGGGGGCAAGTGATGGGTGAATCACGGGCATCGCTCTCCTACCCGCCCCTTCTCTGACCACAATAGAGGTGACAGTTAAGCGGTAGAGGTGTCATCAGGTCGGGACGATCAGGGGTCAGTTTGGGGGGATGGGCGAGTCTCCGAGTCGCAGTCTCGGTCTGTCCTCTGTGAGTTTCGGTGTGAGGAAATACAGGGGAGTATGAGACAGAGACGAGCAGTCTGAGAGAGGGTTGGGCTGTGGTTTGGTTTGTGTGACGGCTTAAAAAAAGAGAGATAGATAGATAGATATCGAGAGAGAGAGAGAGAGAGAGAGAGAGAGAGAGAGAGAGAGAGAGAGAGAGAGAGAGAGACAGAGACAGAGACAGAGAGAGACAGAGACAGAGACAGAGACAGAGAGAGAGAGAGAGAGAGAGAGAGAGAGAGAGAGAGAGAGAGAGAGAGAGAGAGAGAGAGAGAGAGAGAGAGAGAGAGAGAGAGAGAGAGAGATGTCGACGTTTTGCAGCTCTAATTGTTCTTTGATTTTACAACCGGCTCATTGTGTGAGTACGTATGGATGCATGAGATTACTGGGTGAGACACAAGTCTGAAGTGGGTATCAGCCAGTGCGTGATGCATGTGCGTTGTGTCTGTGAGCAACAATGGATGACGGAGAAAGACTTGCCTATGTGAACTGACGCGTGTAAACAGCGGGGTTGGCTGAGCCTGCTGCAGGCTGTATAGGTTGAGGACGGAGCTGGTAAGGAGGACATTGCCGAGGACGACGTGACAAAGCGGCGTCACATCCATCAGACAAAGCGGTGCTGTGCTCGAGAAGTAAAAAGATTTGAACAGTTATAATCGGTGAGACCTGCAAGAACTTTTAAACACAAAGAAAGTCTGTGAATGTAACAGAACTGCTCACAGTCTCTGATATGGATAAAAATCGGCCAGTAAAAAGGTTTTTAAATTTCAGTTTTGAGTTACACGGAAAATACTTAAAATTCAGTTGTTGTTGTTGTTTCGACACACAGAACGATTAGGTTTGGAAAAAAAAGTGATCCTGTTTTGTGGCAAGGAGTAAAAAGGCTGTCTTAATTTTTTGCATCATTTTAGATGAAGAGAGAGAGAGAGAGAGAGAGAGAGAGAGAGAGAGAGAGAGAGAGAGAGAGAGAGAGAGAGAGGTTTTAAACATTAATTTTTTATTATCTTCTTTTATTTTTCTCTCTCTCCGCCCTCCTTTTCTTCTTCTCCTTCTTCTTCTTCTTCTTCTTCTTCTTCTTCTTCTTCTTCTTCTTCTTCTTCTTCTTCTTCTTCTTCTTCTTCTTCTTCTTCTTCTTCTTCTTCTTCTTCTTCTTCTTCTTCTTCTTCTTCTTCTTCTTCTTCTTCTTCTTCTTCTTCTTCTTCTTCTTCTTCTTCTTCTTCTTTCTTCTTCTTCTTCTTCGTCCTCTTCTTCTCCTTCTTTCCCTTGCCCGGACACTGTTTCTTTCTCTATCTTTTCCTGTGTCTCTCTAGCGCTGTATCCTTTTCGCTTCATTTCCTGTGTCTTTGTGTTAATCTGCATCGTTTTCATTTTCTCGTTTTCTAATCCACTTCTCTCTTTTTGCCTTCTGCTTCATGCCTTTTCTAGGTTTTATTTTTCCGCTAATGTGATTTGTTTCCTCTCCTGTTCTGCTTTTTTTTTTTTTTTTTTTTCCCTCCCCCTTTTCCCATTACCCAATGTTTTCCATCGTGCTAGGCACGTACCACACTCAAAGTCACTAGTGAGTTATGCTACTTTTGTCTTATTTAACAACATAGGAGACATACACTGGCGCCTATGACCAGCATGACAAACCAGGGAGGTTTGTAAGAAGAAAAAAAAAAACCCACAAAACAATTTTTTTAATTGCAATCATTTTCAATGCCACAGCTAATGAAGTTTTTTTCATGAGGAGGAAAACTAAATGGATGCCAGCTATTCTTGATTTTTTTTTTTTTTTACACCTATTCACTTTTAAATGTTACTCATTCCGTTTATATCTTTATCCCATGCGACCTCTGCGTAACAAGGTAGTACTATACACTCGCAGCCGCTTTGATGAACTCTCTGATTAGTCTCTAAACATAGAAATATTGAAGGCAAAACATTGTGTCTGAAAGAGCAGAAGTGACAAATCATGCATAATATACTTGATCTTTGTTATAAATGGATATATATAAGTAAACTTTAACTACTGAGAGCTCTCAAATCAGCTTTAAGAATAATATTTCTCTCCCTCTCTCTCTCTCTCTCTCTCTCTCTCTCTCTCTCTCTTTCTCTCTTTCTTTATCCTCATCTATCTTTTATTTGTTTAAAATCGCTTCATCATGACATGGCAAATTTTTTTTGAAAAAAAAAAAGGATATTAATAAAACTTGACATGTACAGGTCTAGTTGTATATTTGTGGTTATGACAAAACACAACCGATAGTCGTGTCACTAAGTAACTATAAAGATCATGAAAATAATCGCTTCTTGTAGTTAATCTCATCTCTCATTTTCTAAATCATGAGTCATGTAGGAAAAAAATGTTCACTCTTTCACACTAGCCTGACCTCATCTATTCGCTTTAATTCGTTACCGTTACTTATAAGTACTATCTTTACAGTAGGGTGTTGATTTAAATCTCTAAATAGAGTTTGGAATTACTGTAGCTTGTCCCCTTTTAGCTCTTTGTTCGTCGTGAGTCAGAGGCAAGCAGTTACTCTCTGTTGCGCCTAGAAGAGCAGTGTACATAGCTGCCTTTTTATTGAATACAAGAAGGGTTTAGCTCATAAGCATGCAGCCTATTTAATAACATTCAAACCGGCAATTTCCTTAGATTCTGGGGGACAAGTTTTAATTTTTTCAAATTATTTTTTATAGGTTGCCGTTATGAACCATTTCTCCCATGCGACCACAGCGACGCGAAACATGGCAGCAGCTCGCCTGTGGCGCCACCCTTAATGTAGATTTTAATTACTTTCCTCTCGTGTGAAAAGCTTCATTTGGGAGAGCTTATCCCAGCCTCCGCTAATGGGCCAGTACTTACCCACTTAGAGCTGAGAATAGCATTCACCTGGAGCTATTTTTGTATTAAGAGGTTGGTTTTTTTACATGAACATGAACGCCAATTACTTGGTTTAATTTGTCGTTTGTGGTCTCTGATTAAAGTATTATATGATGTATGACGCGGCTACATCTTCCGCAGCCTGAGAAACAAACAGCCCTCAGGATAGGACGTTGAAATAAGTTTCTAATTTCAAACTGTGTGAATGAGTGGCATTACTGTAGAATAGATGTGGAAATGTAACGAGTGCTATTCCACGTGACTGAAATAAATCAGATAGTATTGATATGACAAGATACAACATAAAAATTATAGACCACTGTGTTCTATGATGTTCGCAAAGACTTATGTGCGCACATCATTAAACTGCAGTCAAAAATACATCTGCACTTTCAAAACATACTCACTCAGAACACCTGCATTTGCTCTCATTAGTTCGATAGTTTCCCGTGAGCAACCTATCATCATTCTGTGGCTGGTCACAGCCTACTACAGAGCGTTAGAGAGAGTAAATGCTCATGCTTCCTCCACCAACATATTTCATAGTTAAATGAAGTCAATTGTCAAGTTGTCGCTTCGATTCGGGTCCATATTAGGTTTGTCACGATGGAGGGCGGGTCGGCGTGGTCAAAGGCTTTTTGTCAACACCTGGTGCCGGTCGATATATTAACCCTTGCGGAAAGCGGTGACAGCTTGCTCTGATAGTTACAGTGTAGTGTAGTGCAGTGATGCTGTGCGCTTTATGAAGTGGAAACAAGACATGGATTAATGGGAATTGGAGGGTTAACTCAGTCTACAATACAATGTGGGGATATGATATTTGGATTAAATGAAAGACGGGCGGGGTGTTTACTTGTGTGTTTGCGAGTCCCGGGTCAATGTGTATCATTCAGGGTGGTTACACATTGTGTGACTACCAGAGTGTGCGTGTGTTTGGGGTGACTGTGCATGGGTTTTCCTTGTTTGATCAGCGTTGTTGTGCAATATGATCGCAGCGCTCGCCTGGTGGAAAACAGTCACTACAGACGAGCTTCTTCAGTTGCATATGGAACATATTGGATTGTTAAACGCGCTAATCTTTTCTAAGCTTTTGTGGTGAACGGAGTGTATTGATGATGATGTGTAATTACTTTTCAATGGATGGAAAAATATTGGATAATTACGAGTGTGGAGTCAAATTTCTTGGTTATCCATAGAAACCATTCTATGTGTGCTACGGCAACAAAGCAGATTTTTCTAACTATAATTTCGACGATGATTTGTGAATACAATTAACTGCCCATTGCTTTAAACTGGGAATCTGACGTTTTGCACAGTTCTCAATAACACAATTAACTAGTCTTATAAGTAGCTTTAAATTGATTAACTCTATTTACCACTTTCTTAAGTCGTCTAGGAGAAGCTTCTCCAGATCGAACAACATTGAAGTACTCAGATCAATGAGGTCAACAGACTAGAGAAAAGGCAAAAGCTTGTTAATATTGACGGGTCTCCCTGCCTCTCTTTTTTTTTCTTATTAAGCAAATATTCTTGCCTACGATTTATACATGTAGCATATTCAAAGCGGGATTGCGAGAAAAAAGTCGCAAAAAGCGCGCCGAAATTACCAGTAAAAAAAAAAATGAGATTTATGCGAAACAGAGACAGTTGGTCTCGCGTGAGGTTTTTAGGATTTTGTTTAGCAAACTAAAGAAATTCCAGACATGAAAAGAAAAAATTGTCAGATACGAATATATCATTCTTTTCACAACCTGCGACCCCGTGAAAGGGAAGTACATGTATATAATAAAAAAGTCAAGCGACATTCCGAAAAGCTTGTAAAACTATGGACCACGCGTATGCTGAGAGAAACTGCCATGGAATCACAGACTGGGAGGAAATATTTTTTTTATGACCCGGTACAACTCCAGACCTAAGCTTTTGCTGAGCTTGAATTCATATCTATTCTAGCCTCTTATAGGACAAGCCCTAATAATTAGTTTCTTGTCAAGGCGTGAACGCGAATCCCGCACCATGTCAAGCTCCAAGCGGTCCCGAGTTGATTTAGTTGGGCTACCTGGGGTAACCGGCAGATTGAGCCGCCCCGGATCTTCCCACAGGAGACCCAGTCGATCCAGGTCAAGGGAGAGGAGGAGGGCCGTCCTTCCAGTGCTGACCATCAAAGTCCCTCAGAATCTGGCTATCCCTAATATCCCTATTAAGACTGGTCAGTTGCCACAAGCATGGCAGGAAAACGATGGAGATGGTAGGGGAGTTTTTTTTTTTCCTTCCAATTTATTTCACATATTTTCACCCTTGAGGTCAAGATCATTTCTCCTTTATGTCGCTATTGGATTCTGCATTGTTTTGTTTCTTTTTTCCATCGTCCTCAGTGAATTCGTAGAGTAACCACGCGCCTGGTTCTAGCCTTCACTTGTAATCCAAACGCAACAGAATCATTTGCAAACTGGGCATAATTCTATGACAAACTGCATTTAAAAGAGCTGTTGGGAAACTTTTTTTCAATAACTTCCTATGAATTTAATTGGATAATGAATTAGAAGCAAGAAAGGCAA
Source organism: Elysia crispata (assembly GCA_033675545.1). NCBI lineage: Eukaryota > Metazoa > Mollusca > Gastropoda > Plakobranchidae > Elysia > Elysia crispata. The sequence goes on along the minus strand of JAWDGP010004573.1, from coordinate 153,267 downwards.
AGTATCACTTTTTAGAATAAGTTGTTATAAATCTTTTTATTTCTTCTTTTCTCTGGCTAAAAATGTTGTATTTGTTTGATATCATTTTCTTCTCTTGGATGAAACTATTAAAAAAGCAAACAAAAAATTACTTATTTCGTGTGAAAGACTTGCACGACAATTGAAAGAATATTGATGTTTTCGTTTCTTACTCGTAATTATGATGATTCATTTCAATATGGATCGAACGGCGCTCTTAATTCATATCTCTCTGTTTTTCTACAGTGATTTTATTATTTGTACGTTATGATTGTCTCATTCTTATGTTTTGATCCATATAAGTTCCTGATTCCCTAGGCGTTTCCAGCAAGCTCCCGAACCTAAACACGTCAATTGCATTTTTCATTTACACCGTTTTGGTTTGGCTTCGGGAACACGGAGTGAGTGAATGAGGAAGACAGAATGTGGAAGGGAGATAAAAGGTTACCTCATTGAGAGAGAGAGAAAGATGAAGACAAAAGAGAGTGGGAAATAAAGTGGGAGATATACGACGAGGGGAGAAGAAAATATTTACATCTGTAAAAAGAAATATATTTGAAAAGAATCAGAAACATAATTCATTGCACTAACTGAATATTTTAAGCAAGAGCGAGCGGTCGATATAGTTTGAAACTGAACCAAGACTCTAGCTGATAGGAAAAAAAAATAATAATGCTATCAGATTACTAGATCAAAAGCATAGCAACACTGAAACCAATAAAAATTTAGTATGAATATCATTATGATCATGGAACTCAGGGTAAATGTTTTTAATGAAACCGCTCGTTACTTTGACCTACTGGAAAATGGTATAATTGGTTTTACGACCTTATCAACCTGACAACATTCTGAATTCAAGGTCCACATGTGTTGACTATATCATCTCGGCACAAAGTGTATAAGCTTTTAGTCACCGGGGCAATCAAGTGAGCTACTCAATGATTGTTATTAGTTGGCTGGTTTTCTCCTGCACTTTTTCGAGGCATAGTGGATGGCGGGAATATCTAAAAGTAACCCAGAAAGCTGGATGTTACACTTGTGATTTCATGTTAATGTTGATCGGAAGTAATTGGAAATAAATGATGAAAGTAGTTGGTATTTTACAGTGTTATAATCCTTGACTTTTCTTTGTGTAAAACTAAATCTAAAAGAAAAGACTGATTAAAAAAATTTTATTTTATGACTTTCTTTCTTTCCTCGGCCCCTCCCCTCTCATCCTGTCTCACTCACTAAGTCACTCTCTCTCTCTCTCACTCACTCTCTCTCTCTCTCTCTCTCTCTCTCTCTCTCTCTCTCTCTCTCTCTCTCTCTCTCTCTCTCTCTCTGTGAAGACATTTTTCCATTTATCTGACTTTTTTCGCCTCTTTGTTTTTTTTTTTTTTTTTGTTTTTTTTTTTTTGTATTATTTCTCTGCTCATAGCTTGACTGTATGTCAGTACTTTCAGTTCACACTTAAATACAAAAACCACTGTAAAAATGATAAACTAATTTTTATTTTCGTCACTTTTTCATATTTCATAGACATTGTTTGAATTGAAAGAGGTAGAATGGTCACGTCACTCAATTTTAAGATACGATCGAGTTTTATTTTGTGAAGCAGAAATTGTGAAGTATATGTACAATGAAGCAACAAAGATAAAATATAGTATAATAAGAAGTGGTTCGATGTTTCTCAATACATCATCCAATACATTAAGCGCACCGTCTTGATTGACGTCCTTATAATGCGACTAAGCTCTAGTTTTTCGATGGTTTAGGGTGTATAGAAGAAGTCTTTGTTATGAGAAGAAAGCTTTCTTTGAAAATGCTAGACAATGGTACTTGTATAAATTGAGGAAAGAAAAAACGCACCGCCTTCATAGACCTATGAACTGACACAAACCCTCACGGTGCAAGAAGGAAAAGTTATGGAGAAGTAGTTCAGTATTGGTCGGTAAAGACGACTCAAATCAAGAACATAAAAAACAGTCTCATAATATGTAGCATGCTGTGGATTGGCGATAATTGATAGCTTCTTTTCAGTGCTTTCAAGGAAATATTATTTTATGTGTAGTTTTTACTGAAAACCATTAACTCCATTGATTTTGGAAGATAAAACAAACCAGTGATCAGGATAGCTTGTAAGTTCAAACACATCGAGTAAAAGTTCGATCAGAAAAATTAATTGAAGACTCTAAGAACTAGCTTTTTTAACAAGTTTTTCATTCACTCTGTTCTTCCCAGGTACCTCGTCATTGATTCCTCTCCGCTCGAGTAACGCTAGCAGTGGCGGCGCAGCGAGGGCAGTCTCGCCCTACGGGTCAGCCCCTACAGCACCCTCTGGCATCCCAACCCCGTCAGGCCGTGGAGGAATCCCGAGCTCACGGAGTCAAACCCTTGCGGACAAGCAGTCACACAGGACAAGTGCTGGCTCGACTACCTCCACCTCATCGTCTAAGAGTGCCAACGCTACATCCACCGCCACCACAACAGCTTCATCCTCTGCAGCAGCACCAGGCAGCAAGCCGCCAGCGTCCGGCCAGAAAAACTCCATGTTGGATAAATTCAAATTCTTCAAAGACAAGGACAAGAACAAAGACAAGGACAAAGATAAGGATAAAGATAAGAATGGCGGGGGCAGCGGCGGGGGTGGTGGTGGAAGTGGTTCCGGTGGAGGGGGTGGAGTAGTGAAGAGTGCTTCAAAGAGTAGCACCAGCACCGCAAGCACCAGCGCCTCCTCTCGGAGTGACACAAGCAGCAGCGACACCACCGGCAAGTCGTCATCTTTTACCACCACCACAAGCAGTAGCAGTGGCCATAGTTCCACCTCACCAGATCATTTGCAACATGTGGGCGGAGCAAGTGGGGGAGGGGGAGGAGCCAGCAACCCAGCAACACCTTCAAAGAGCGCTGGAAAATCTGGGAAAAAATCTTCTATTGTTAGAGCGTTTAGTTCTTCGAAAAAAGAGCAGCAGCAGCAGCAACAGGCTATCCACCAGCAACAACAACCGCTACCTCCTACTCCGGAAGATGCTCAGCATTATCAGCAACAGCAGATGCAACAGCATGGAAGATCAGCGGCTATGATGCCAAGCTCGGGTGTACCGCCTCCTATTCCTAGCGCTGCAGGACTTGGTCCACCTACGGGCGGCCCATACCCCAACACCCCACAGTCTGCAGCAGTATCCTCTTCCTCACACAGACATGCTTCCCCTAGCCAAAGCAGAAAATCTAGCAAAAACGATAGAGACAGAGACCGAGATCGAGCTGACGCAAGACTTGCTGCAGCCAGTCCCACTCCCACCTCTTCGTCCTCCTCCAAAAGATCAAAGATTGCTGGTCTTACTGGAATTCCTAAGACACCGTCGTCCTCCAGTAAGTCATCGTCTAAGTCACCATCATCAGTGCCTCCATCAACGTCATCTCAAGCAATTCCTAATCCGTCGTCGGGAATACCCAAACCGAGTGGTTCATCAAGTGGAAAGTCAAAAATGTCTAAAGAAGAGAAAGCTAGAGCGGCCGCGGCAGCAAAAGAATATAACAAAGCCTTATTTAAGGACCTCCCTGGCACAACCCCACCTAAACAAATATCCTCGGGATCAAAATCGTCTTCGTCGTCATCTTCCCACCATCACCAGCAACAGGCATCCGCATACCAGCAATCCCATCCTCATCACCAACAGCAACAACAGCAGGCGTACGCCATGCGGCAGCAGCAACAGCAACAGCATTATTCTCAAACCTACCCGATGCCTCATCAGCAGCAATATCCCGGTTACGGATCGCCGCACCATCAGAGCGGGCAAGATTTCCAGCAATATAGTACTCAGCATGGATATACCCCTCCTTATGCCCACAACCCGGGGTACGCCACGCCCACTAGATCCGCCCAGCCAGGCAGCCCCCTGGTGCAGAACGTACATCCTAGAGTCAACATGCAGACCATCGAGCGTCAGCAGCAGCAGCAGCAACACCAGTCGCATCACCAGCAGCATCAACAGCAGTCGCATCAACAGCAAAACAAGGTCGATCAGGCCAGTGCCTTTGCGGCTTCATCTTCCTCCTCTACTCCGTCTTCATCTTCAACATCAACAAGGAGTGCTCAAGCTAGCCACTATGTGCCTGTAACAATCCCCGCCGTGAACATGGATACCCACCCTAGCAACACTGGCAGCGGCGGAACGTCCGGATCTTCTCCAGCAGGGACAGGGTCACGTTCTATGAAGCAAATGTTACCTCAAAGTCCCATGATGAGCCCTAACATGGGTCGCCATAACCCGTCGGTAAACGTTGTGAAGCCGACAATCTCCAGCTCTACATCCCAGTCTGCAGGATCCTCGCAATCTTCCACTCAGAAATCCAACAAGTCTGACAGTAACACCCAAACAAACCTCTCTGTCCTGCATCGATCAGTGACACCAAAGCAGCATCTAACGTCCTCCAGCGATCATTCTGGCAAGTCAAGTCCTAAGCCCGACGGCTCTCTTTCCAAGCACGAGTCCAGTAAAAGCCGATCTTCACCTAGCAGCTCCCCTAACGTTAGTAATAGAAGTGGGAAAACCTCCGCGGGCGACCGGAGTCTGGACAACAGTCAGGGCTCGTCTACGCCGTCTCAGTCTCCGGCGACTCAGAAGCGCAACGGTAACGGTTCATCGGAAAAATCGTCGCGTAAAACCTCCAGCAAGGAAAACATCTTGATGGCTACAGAATCAGCTCCATCCGAGACGGACGCCTCTATGTCTTCAGGGTTGGATAAACTATCAATCAAAGATTCTTCAATGACAGCGCCTTCGACGTCTTCTACCAACGTCTCGGACAAGTTCCTGTCCACATCCTCCTCCACGACCATCTCCCCTAAGCTAGGCGTGAAGATGCTCGGCCCACACATCCCGAAGAACGCCAGCAATGTTGCAGTCGTCCAGCCTCGCCCCGGGGAGAAGATGGAAACAACATTCGATGCAGAGGTTCGAACAGAGACCATTCAAGAAATAGGCAAGACAGCATCTTCGACCGGCAAGGAAACGACATTCCTGACACCAGAAAAAGAAGAAAAAACAACATTTTTGGACGACGCGGGAGAGGCGATGGATATCAAACCGATGCAGCCTATAATGCGAGCGCTGCCCTATGGCTACTTCAGAGGCTATTCTGGATACGGTGGTTTCAGCAACAGAAATTTTCACATACCTGGTAAACTTTTCTATGTTTAGTTCAGACTTCATTGGGATGTTTAAACTAGAAGAAAGAATAGATAATTTATATCGATTTTGTTTTTGTTCAGCTGCAGCTCGCTGAGGCATGCTCGAACGGTGCATTAACATCGCTGCATGCATAAACACGAATAATATCAATTTTCCATCATTTTTTTTTTTTTTTTTTTGCTTTTTTTTTAATCAAGTTTGAATATCTCAAGTTATAACTTCAAACATGACATGTTTGTTTGCATAGAGATGGGTTTACCTTTGCAGCTGGCAATAATGATTTGCCTCCCTTTTGCTGCTGCTAATTATTGTGTTTCGCTTCTGCTTACCATTACAGAATCTAAAGCATACCACGCTGAAAACAGTTTAAAACTTCAAACGGCATAACTCTTTATATACATTTTCCAATATTTTCAGCTTTAAGTGCATTTTATCTGAAATACAATTTCTTGGGCCCATCAGATGTCTTTTAAATGTTGAAGCTCATGCGTCAATATTTTAATGTATCTTAATTTTGTTGGTGTTATAGCCTAGTCGTCTTGCATGTAATTTATGTGAGCGTTCTGCCAGCTGTTTTGATTTGCATTTATTATAACGAGATTCAGAAAGATAGCGCAAAAGCTGAAGACCAAAAAATAACTAAACTTAACTTTCCTGTGACTGTAGCTTCACCATGGCCGCTTTTGCTTCCTATCTTTAGATTTTCAAATTTTTATTTTTGTTATGACTGTAATAAGATAGTGGATCTTAAGGGCTATATAATGGTATTACTAATCGAACGTTTTTTTTTGTAAACGTTTGATTATTTTTTACTTTTAAGAAGACAAATTCCAAATACAGCTGTTTCTAGAGCGCTAACTAATGAACTAAACAACATAGAAATAATCGTGCGCTTCTCGCTACCATTACAACTAATTGTTTCACTGTCTTGTTTCTAGGGTACTCGGGCTTCTTTAAAGCAAAGAACTTTCTCTCCGCCTAAACTTACCACGGATAGATCCATATTGGGGGTTATAAAAGTATAATAATTTTTTGTAGTTGTTCTTAATGCTAAACATCACATTATTATTCTTTACCATATTTTTTAAAAATTTATTTATAGACAGCTTCACAAAATTTCATTTAGTATGAAATTATATTCTATTTAGGGTGAAGATCATTACATTATATATGATAATGCATGAATTTTATTATGTGCATTAGAATATTGAAGACTTCAGTTGTTTTTTTTTCCTTCATTTACTGTACGTCACTTGGCATTTTTCATCGCACGGTCCCTCATTCATGCCTAAATAGTGGACTTCTTATCGTAAATACCGCGAATAATATATAACATGCTGACCAAAATTAGGTATAACATTTCGTGTTCAGCGCAGTATGAATTCAGTCAAAAAAACTGAAAACAATTTTTGTAACTTTAGAAGAAAGTTTGGAAAAAAGAACATCTAACTCTTTTATTTGTTTCAGCGGTAAATAAGACCCTCCTATAACTCAAGTTTTTTAAAGGACTTTGCTCTAGTTTAGATGTAAATGACCACGTCATAATTATATCTTTCAAAACGTTTTCTCTATATCTGTAGGTTGATGTATCTTTGTTTATATTTGTTGCTATTTTCATTTTGCACGATTGGTGAAAGCAGCGTCTCTTTAACAATATTGAAACTAGCGATTCATACTTTGAGGCTCTTCTTCAATCTGAAATTACTATTGCATGCAAGGCTCATTTTGCATTATGCAAAGAACCTAGACTTTTTCTTCTCTTTGAAGCTTCACGTGAATGTTTGGAATTCGATAAATAGTGTACACAGTTGTTATTTTATAAGGCTGAATTGGACCTTAAAAAAAGGCTAGCCTTTCTTTTCCCTTTTTCTTGTTCATCAGAGCAAAGCGAACGAAAGTCTAATTGCTGTTGTCAAAGATTATACAAAATAAATATGTAAGAAGACGCACATCTTTTAGACCTTTCACCCAGAAGTTTATTTACAACTAAGAGAAATAAGCTTTTCTATTTAAAAATAAAATAAGCAGCTGTCATAGTCGAGGCTCTCGATCAAGCGCAAAGATCTCATAAACTTTATTGTAGTTTGTGCTTTACACCTATCTAGATCGTGAATATATTAATGTTAAAACGTGTTCATTTTACAAAAAAGAAAGATAACAGAATCCACAGTAGTAGCAAAAAAGAATTTGAGAAACACTGATAATGTCTCCATCATTGTCCCCGGCACCATCATCGCCATCGTCATCTTCTTCTATCCCCTCCCCGCTCGATGTCAGGCATTTCTGTCCCTACCACAGCCATGTATGCCACACGGGCCGGAACCGGAAGTGCGCAAGGTCTCGGCTTGCCGCGCCCCCTGACAGACCAATCGCCATCCAAGTACTATTCTGGCCAGATGAAACGGGCAGGATCTAGCCACAACCCAGCTTCCAGGTAACACACGTGTGTCACAAAGCTCACTGAATTGTAAACCCCATTGGCTGACTCAAATTCTACAATTTCATAACAATATTTCTATGAACAGTGTTATGCTTTTGTGATAAATATATAAACATTATGAGGCCACAAATCAATCCGACTGAAATTAATCGATTTTGGCACTGTTTTCTCATTCATAATTTAGGATTAGCTATAGCAATACACGTCAGCTCAGAAAGAACCTATACGTTATGGAGCAGGTAAGATTTGTTAACCGGTGCTGTCATAAGAGCTGCATTTAAATATCAGGGATAAAATATACACAGTGGTCACCTGATAATATAATGGAAGGTAAAAACAAATCCTTAACATTTACATGATTATTTTGTTAAGTGCGTTATGAGTATGTTTTAGTGTTTTAGTTTTCGTCTGTTTTTTTTTTTTTATTCTAATCTAACCAACTGCTAAAATAACTCATTTCCGTGCAACATTGCAGCAAATGTTAGAGGTAGGGCTTTATCTATTCTTATTGTAGGATCTTTTTTCAAATAATATTCATACAATTTAGACCATAGCGCTGAACATTAGGGATATTGACCATATTCAGCAACACTTAATTTACTTACGCCTCAACAGCAGTGACGATTATGCGTCCGAGTCTGACTCCTATGACTACGTGTCCGGCTACATGTCCGATGGCGAGATCCTCAAGAACAGCAGCAGCTACAACAGCCAGTATATGCCCCATCTGCATCCCTACCGCGCCGGAAACGGAAACGCTGTCGGTAACGGCAATGGCAGCTCCGGAACTAACGGAAACGGAGGTATCGGCGACAGCGGGCTGGGCGGCGGTGATGACTGGGCTAGCGGCTACCTCAGCGAGGGCGGGGCTTCTCTGTACGCCAGAAGACTCCAGCAGAGGTTCAGAGAGGGCATGCAAGCTGTCAGAGAATGCATGCAGAAGAGTAGCAGTGCCGCCATGGATGATGACAGGTGGGTGCTGATGCCATGTTGATTTCTATTCCTTATGTGTCATGTTGATGTTGTTACCACCTCCACCAAGATCAGCTTCATCATCATGAGCTCAACGATAATGATCATTTATACTGTTTCTTTTTAAAACTTGATTTGATTATGGACGGCAAAGAATATGGAGAAGAAAAAAAAAAGAGGTGGAATAAGAGGAGGAAGGTAAAGAATTATTTTGCACATAGCTGGTGTTAAAATTGAGCAGAGATCGAATGTCTAAAGCTTTGCGAAAAATAAAAGAATGAAAATAAATGCTCCTTATAATTCACGTTATGTAGAAATGAAGACTGTCATGTTTAAAGTTTTCAAAATAGTTTTTACCATTCTACTATGTGGTGACATACAAACTATCTTCGTGGATCATTTCAGCAGAGAGAGGAAACACCGCAGTGTCCGGTAGGAACATATTTTTGCACTGCGGGTGTTAATCACTTTTCCTATTTATCCCTAGTTTTCCCTCTTTCTTCTTTCACTGGTGGTGGAGCCGCTCCGTTTGAGAGTTTTCACAGTAGATAGATCCACTAGATTTGAAGGACGTCACAGTAGATAGATCCACTAGATTTGAGGGACGTCACAGTAGATAGATCCACTAGATTTCAAGGACGTCACAGTAGGTAGATCCACTAGATTTGAGGGACGTCACAGTAGACAGATCCACTAGATTTGAGGGACATCACAGTAGATAGATTCACTAGATTTGAAGGACGTCACAGTAGATAGATTCACTAGATTTGAAGGACGTCACAGTAGATAGATCCACTAGATTTCAAGGACGTCACAGTAGGTAGATCCACTAGATTTGAAGGACGTCACAGTAGATGGATCCACTAGATTTGAAGGACGTCACAGTAGATAGATCCACTAGGTTTGAAGGATGTCACAGTAGATAGATCCACTAGATTTGAAGGACGTCACAGTAGATAGATCCACTAGATTTGAAGGACGTCACAGTAGATAGATCCACTAGATTTGAAGGACGTCACAGTAGATAGATTCACTAGATTTGAAGGACGTCACAGTAGATAGATTCACTAGATTTGAAGGACGTCACAGTAGATAGATCCACTAGATTTGAGGGACATCACAGTAGATAGATCCACTAGATTTGAAGGATGTCACAATAGATAGATCCACTAGATTTGAAGGACGTCACAGTAGATAGATCCACTAGATTTGAGGGACGTCACAGTCTATAGATCCACTAGATTTGAGGGACGTCACAGTAGATAGATCCACTAGATTTGAAGGACGTCACAATAGATAGATCCACTAGATTTGAAGGACGTCACAGTAGATAGATCCACTAGATTTGAGGGACGTCACAGTAGATAGATCCACTAGATTTGAAGGACGTCACAGTAGATAGATCCACTAGATTTGAGGGACGTCACAGTCTATAGATCCACTAGATTTGAGGGACGTCACAGTAGATAGATTCTTTCCCATATTAGAAACTGACTACAAGTGTATCAAACAATTTCTCCACCCTCATTAAATCATTGTATCCATATCTAAAGTATTTCTCACGGTATCAGATGTATCCCTATATCAATTTGAAATGACATGATACAATTTAGATGCAAACATTAAGGTTCATTATTATCAGCTGCCTACAAGCATGAATATATCCAATTAATTTGAAAGTTTAAATTATTTAAAGCTATAAATGAATCCGTCAACGCTGCTCTTCTAGCAATTATTTGAAGGTCAATAATCTACATTTTGCCCCATCTTTGCATTTTTTTGTTCCCTTTTTTTTTATAAAAACAAATTATTTTTTGTTTGCTTGTTTGTTGTTTTTTTACTGCTGGGAAATTTTTTTCGTAAGACAAATATGAACTCGAAAATTTGAATTTAAAACAAACAGTATTAATCATTTTAAAGGCGTATTAATTTTTTTAAAAGTTTGAACATAATTGATAATCATTTGTGTATTACTTGTGTTTGAAATTATTCTCAAATGGTTATAGTAGATTGATCTCAAACTGAAATAATCTTTCTTCCTTAGATGTATATAACTTACTAAAGAAATTTTCTCTTATTTTACCGCCTTTTTCTCCCAGTACTGTATGCACCTTCAAACATTACGACAAGTCGTTTTAATATGATGAATCCTTTATTTTCTTTGCAATCTGTGTATTGCGACTACTCGCTAAGACATGATTATTCCAACTCTTTCGGGGCAGAAGAAGTAAAAGTAGGAGGCCAAACTTAGTAAACGCTGGAGGCAAATAAAATAAAAACCGAATAAAGCCCTTATCACGTGGTATTTTAAAGTATGCTGCCATGAAGATGGCATTTTTTAAAATTTTTTTTTAGAAAAAATAAGATCTTTTTATAACTATGAATTAAAATCAAAATAAATCTGTGGTAATCAAACAGCTCAAGTAGTAGAGAAGTAAGAGGCATGAATGTCTGTTCGAGGCTTTCTGGTTCGATCTCTTCATTTTACAATTTTTGTTGTCAGTATCACAGCATCGCCTTAGATTGTATCCTTTTATTTATTTTAATGACCGCTGCGATGTATTTTCTGGTTCTTGATTTATTTATTTTATAAAGACAAAAGTTAATGCAATTTTGATAGGTTAGCGCAGCCTATTGGTCCAGATATTTATAATCTAAATTCTTTAAAAAAAAATAACCTCAAAAGGCACTAACTTTTTTTTCTAGGCATAGGTGATGTGATTGAAAAACAATAGAAGTATATTCTTAATTTTAAACACAAAATTTTGATGAAAAAATTATGTTTTCTTTTTATTTGAAGATCTAGATTGAGACAATCATGTAATAAGAGAAATAATTGTACCGTGAATGGTAAACCTATATGTCCTTCCAGCTTCTGCTTCATACGAGTTAAGATAAGTCTCTGCAGATGGATAGATACATGTCCACACCATGAAGGTCAGGTTTCGACAAAGGGAAATAACCCTTAAAATATATCGCGGAATAGTAAGGAAAACTTATTGCTCTCCTTACTATGTTCTGTATGGTACAAAATAATTTTGACATACATTCATGCACTTGCTAATTTAGCAAAGCAGCAGTGGAATCGAGCTGTCATCCTAAATTTTCAACTACCAGGATACCATTATGCGTTAGGAAAGCTTTTGACATCTGTTTTACCGGCAAACTGTAGATCGATGTATTAATACAGGAATGTGATCTGATGAGGATAAGAAAATTCACTACTGTTGCATAAAATCACCATTATACCAATTTTTTTAACACCAGTTTTAGAAGGGGTTTTTATACAAAAGTCGTGGCTCAAGCAATTGAAAGAAAAAAAAAAACATTATAAAATACAAATCTTTAAAAAAATAGCAAGTAAAAAGACACTTTCAAATAATAATACATTTTTTTTTCACTTTGCTTCTTTGAGATTCAAATCGATCTACACAAGCAATACCGAGTTATTTCATTTCAAAAGACAAGGTTTGAAAGTTTTTCATTTTTTTTTTTTTTTCAAGTTGGTGAATATTTTAGTTATCCTTTCAATACTTCACCATTTTTACCTAGCAAAGCAGATTTATAGTCGAATAAATAAATCACATCAAAAGCAATATAAGAAGATGCTAATGCATCACTTTAGTGCACTGAAATTCTAAATATTCGTTGTTACGACTGTCTTGAATATATAATGGCGAACAGATCCATATGGTTTTTGTACAGGAATCTAAGATATGAGTGGTATCTACCTTCCTTTTTAAATAAAACCCAATTCTAGACTATTTCAGTTATTTGAAACATTTAGCCACACTCAGTTTTATAACATATATTTTCTCTCATGATTTCCAGTCTCAATCTCTCAATAACATAGATCTATAGACACTAAAAAAACGGGACATTTGCTTTTCTTTGACTCAAAAGTGGAAAGCCCAGTCACCCCCTTCCTCTTTATTCTCCTCTCCCCCAACTTAAAGTCTGTGGATGCTGAACTGCTTTCCCTACTTGGTTTACCAGGATGAATGCGTTCTAAACTTTGAATTTTCATCCTGTTTCATACCTGAGAGAAAGTATTTCTTTACAATATATATTATTTTTTGTTTGCTTTCTTTGTGTTTTGTTTGTGGATTTAGAAACGTAAAATAACTGATTGCGATCGCTTAATTTAAGAAAATAAAACCCTGAATAGGCACGAAACATAAATTTACAGTCAATCAGTGTCGGCGGGCAATTAAAAAAAAACCATTATGATAAAATTGTATAAACAATGAAAACAGACAGAGTGTTAGGTTTCTGTGGAGGTCATACAAGTCTAAGATGCATAAAATCCTCGCGAGAATTGATTTTCACTTTGTGTTACTCGTTTCGTCGTCAGGGAATTTCGTGCCATTTTCTGGCATTTTCCGGCTTTGAATTTCATCAAAGATAAAATGTTATTTTGTTATGCTGCGGTAAATTAGTGGGGTATTTCTTGAAAATGATTGCACATTTTGCTTGCGTCTCCAGCTCACCCACTTTGCTTGATGGGATGTTTCCAGAGAGGTATGATATGGTAATTGGGTGGTTGAAAAGCTCGAACAGAGAAGATCGGTAAAGAGAGATAGAGATAGATAGATAGATAGAGAGAGAGAGAGAGAGAAAGAAAGAAAGAGAGAGATTAGAGGGGTGGGAGGAGGGGGATTTGCCCATAAACTATCTACCTGTGTAAACTGCACGAGAGCTTTTAGGTCATTGTACAGCATGATTAACATTTTTCGCTTTGAATGCCTATTAGACAAACAAACAAACAAACGCAAAAAAACATTATTATTCTTTGCGCAAATTTTGCAACGAAAACGTACTACCTCCAATTGCTTCCCCAGTCAAAATCTCTACCATGCCTCTCTATTCCTGTTTTACCCTGTTGCTTCGGTTGTTTTTGCTTCCTTTCTCGAGTCGGCGCTGTGGGGAAAAATAAAAGAAAGAAAGAAAAAAAAAAAAGAACTTGTATTGATCTCTGATGCGAGTGGGCATCATGCCTGGCTGTGTGTTAGGGATGACTCATGGCGCGAGGTCCGCCCCCCCCCCCCCCCCCTCCTACCCCCCGACTGCCCCTGGTGGTGACGTGAGCCCACCGGCCCAGCTCTGAGACCGCTACAACACTAGTTGGTTGGACGCTGATCAAACCCATGCGCTGGCGGCCCAGTGCGAGGGATGCCGTTAAACGCTTTTGATAGGGAAATTAGGGGTGTACGCTTGCAAATAACCTGATCCATGTGATACCAGTCGATATATGATTGTGTTATATTATATTTTCCGCCCCCCCCCCCCCTTCTTTTTTTTGTTCCCTTTTCTCCTAATCAATAAAATTTGTTTGCCTGTCTGTCTTTCATTCTCTCTTTTCCTCTCTCTGACTAACTGTCTATGTGCCTGTCTGTCTCTCATCGATTTTCTTGGATGTTCATCTCAATAAATGATTGATGTATCTGCCATTAGTGTGTATATAGATATATGCAGACATGTAACTGAAAAATGTAGAAATACGTAGCTATACAGACAGGCAAACAGATAGTTCGATTTATAGAACGATGTAGATAGAAGAAAAGAAAAGATAAAAAAGTAGATGCATGCATAGGTGCACATTTAGCAGACAGACAGTGAGGAATGGATATAAAGATAGATAAATAGATAGATATCGAGACAGACTGATAAATATATAGATAGATATATTGATAGATAACGATGAAGATTTTTTTCTCTTTGTTCTGTCACCGTTCAAATAATTTTGCATTGATTAATAAGTTTTTTTCTTATAGGTGTTTTAATGAAACATAGCATCCCCAATGAAAACTCACTCTTTCCTCATACATGACTTAAGAAAGCTCAGTCAGTGAGAAAAGAAAACGTCCATATGCATTAAATAGATTTAGCTGATGTCATCAACGAGAATGAAACAAGATGCAAAAACTAACCTGTAAGGGGAAAAATGCCTGGCGTCGTATGAAATTGATTGATTAGGCATGGCTTTCTGGAGTTTTAAATAATAACAATAATGATAAAGAAAGCTGAGAAACTTAGTCGGCCGAGAGAGGAAATGGAAACAGAGAAATGTCGAGAATCTAGAAATAATGAAAAAAAAAGTGCATCTGGATTGAAAGGTGTAAGCAAAAAAGGGTAAAAATCCTTTTTTTTAAATCTTATTTCTTAAGAAAAAGGAAGACAATCGTAGGTTTACACAATGGGATATTGAAATTTTATAATCGGGGTAATTACATATGGTTTAAAAAACGATAAAGGAAAGGGGATATTTTGCTAGTTTATGAGACAAAACAAAATATGAGAGAAAAAAGAATATAACCGGGACATGAAGGAAAGAGAAAAGCAAGGATTGTTGATATAGAATTTGATAAGCCAAAAAGTTCGACAAGAAATAATAAAGACGTAACAAATTTATGACTTAAAGAACTGGAAAGATAGATATAGGTTGAAAATGGAACCGAAAGAAAACCGCCACGTGTCTCATTGATTGGTATTTTAAATTTTTTGTCTTACAGTTACTCCACATAAAGATGATTGTTGTACGTTTCGCATATCTTATTTAAGCTCCTGCCGGGTAGGGTAGTTTTGAAAAGAAAAAAACGCTCAGTCTCAAACTCACTTATCGAAGGTGTGGGGATCAAACACGCGAAGGTCTCAGCGAATATGAGTGTGTGTACCCTAGCCCTAGAGCCACATGAAAACGTCTGGAAACTTCAGAAACATTAAACTAAGTAGAAAATGGGAGCGCAATATCGGCCTGGGGATTTGACAAAAGTGCAGAAGAGACACAAGGAGCGGAGGTATAAAGCCGCAGATGGAGGGAAGGAGGTATCTAGAAACTTTGGGAAATTTCAGCCCAGAACTCGTTAAAACCATAAAACAAGAACATTAGGATTTCTCGGGCGGTGGACCCGTCGCCTGAACACGGAGCCATAGCATGCCGCATCAATCGCAAGCTTTTCTCTATGTGTCTTCTGGAATAAATTTGCAAAATAGACGCCACTTAACTTCTTTGGGAAAAAAGTTACCTCATTATTCAGTATGCAAAATGTTTTTCTCAGATAGGAAACAATTTTATCTCCTCCACCGCTTAGGACTCGCTTTATTCCTTCTCCTTCTTTTTACTTTTTAAAAATGGTTTGATGAGTCTTAATTGAGACTTTCATAGCCAAAAAAAAATATTGAGTCAATTTTTCCTGAATGCATTCAATAATGGGATGAAGAAGCAGAAAATATGAAGTGAGAGTAATGAATGTTGAAGCAACATGAAGAAATAATCTTATGAAAATCTTAAAACTAAACACTTCAAGTCACATCATTTTCCTCTTTATTACACTTGTATTTTACAGCTTCTATGTAAATCTTATGGGATATGATGCAGCAATGATATGCTTTTTTGGAATCACATTTTCCCAATTTTAACTCCCCCCCCTCCCCCTTAAGTTTTTGTATATGGACTCTCAGCAGTCACAATAACATTACTGTTGTTGTAATCATCTTGCAAAATCGCGATGATGAGAAGCCAGAGCGTGAGTCAGACCCAACAAAAGGTAGCAGCGTGAGTGGGTTCAACTGCTTCGCTCTAAGGTGTGTCACATGTAGTCAAAGCGTTGTATGTCTTCTGTCTGTAAGTCTGTGACGTCACCCCGTCTAACTGGTAGCATCGTGCAAGCCAGAGGATAGCTCTCTACAGCTCTTTTTTTAAATAGCATCTCTCTCTGTCTCTGTCTCTCTCTCTCTCTCTGTCTCTGTCTCTCTGTCTCTCTGTCTCTCTCTCTCTCTCTCTCTCTCTCTCTTTCTTTCTTTCTTTCTTTCTCTCTCCTCCCTGTTTCTCTCTCCCTCCCCCTCTTCCTCTCTCTCCCGCTTTATGGAATTTTCGTCATTGCTCTTAGAGTTCTTAAATACTTTCATCTGTCTCTGTTTCCCATTCGTTTCTTTGATAACATGTCTGCATTCTTCCCATCCCATTAAACCCGTTCCTCCTTGCATGAATATCGCCATACGCTTCAACAAAATCGAAATGAAAACAACTCGTTGCTATTCATCATTGCGCTTTGTTTTCGTTCAAATGACATGTTGGACACAAAACAAAAATTACAGCTCCGATCGCACAGAAATGTAAGAGCCGCTGGAAGAACACTGATCTCTGTGATTAACGGTTGTTCAATAGCCGATGGGCTACAGGGACGGACCGATTCGATACAGTTAGGGGAGTCTATCTTGCCTCTCAGCAGAATACAGCCCTATTAGGTCTGCTTTCTTTTGCTGAACCAGTCAATGACCGTGGTGAAAAAAAAAAGAATCGGATTTTTTTCTTGCGGAGCAGAGTCTGAAGCAGTCTTATCATTATGGAGCGATAGCTCTGCTGTGGTAAAGTGCTTTCGATACTCCTCTTTAGATTCGCTTCTCTTCGATTGAGGATGAAAAGGTAAAGTTTTAGGGGATATGTGATAGGAACCATATGTTTTGGCAAAAAATTATATCTATTGAACTTCAAAGAAATGTTTCACTGATTTAAAAAAAAAATTAGATCATTATTTTTGTGGATTTTTAAGTAGTTATGTTAAAAAGCATTTCCATGATATTACAGTGGGAAAACACACGTTTTAAAACAAAATTTATTTTACATTTTTTTTTCTTTACACATTTATATTTTAAATTGAAAAAATTCCCAATATGCTACCTGTGACTGATTGTTTTGCAAATTTGTTGCATATAGATTATAATTTAGATCCTTAAATTTGATTACAGCAGAGATGCAGTGAAAAGTGTATTGTTTTAATTTTTGTCCATCTGTTACCTCCATCTTTACAATCTCGCGGCTGCCCATAAACCTGCCTTTTGCTGCCACCATGAAAGATAAATTTATAGTTCAAAACTCTTTTCAGACAGGTTATTTAAATAAAAAAGGAGGATAAAAGCATATAGTGCATAAAATCCTGACCTAAATGCTAGATGAAGCAATTAGCATTGAATTTGTGTACCTTTAGAAGGTTATCATCTAAAGCAATGGATATCATGGTGAGAGGTGTCAAAAAAAATGAAGTAGATAAAAATGAAAGTAATGACTTTTTAAAACGAATCTCGCATATAATATATTTGAATTTACAGTTACGACTTGATGGCAAAAGCAGAATTGCATTCTCCTGATGATGTGTTCCATCAGTGTCATGACGGATACAAAATTACATATTTTTTTTGCTTTGTTTTAAGCCTTCTAATGCTCGTTTGCAATTTGTTAAACATCTGAAAGGTCGGGCGTGATAGTATATCATATACGCCAGATAAGTATCTTTTAAGTTGTTTTTTTTTTTCTTTCTTTGCGTGTTGGTGATGTTCTTGATACTTACTTTGTTGTACATGGTGTTATTGTTGTTGTTTTTGCTATTGTTGTTGTTGTGTTGTTGTTGTTGTTGTTGTTGTTGTTGTTGTTGTTGTTGTTGTTGTTGTTGTTCTTCTTCTTCTTCTTCTTCTTCTTCTTCTTCTTCTTCTTCTTCTTCTTCTTCTTCTTCTTCTTCTTCTTCTTCTTCTTCTTCTTCTTCTTCTTCTTCTTCTTCTTCTTCTTCTTCTTCTTCTTCTTCTTCTTCTTCTTCTTCTTCTTCTTCTTCTTCTTCTTCTTCTTCTTCTCCTTCTTCTTCTTTTCCTTCTGCTTTTCCTCCA
>JAWDGP010004573.1:90000-130000 GCA_033675545.1 Elysia crispata | reverse complement strand
GCAGACACTGTGTTAAGTGGCGGTAGTAATACTTAGCTTCATGTATATTGTTAGTTTTAAAGTGCGTTACTAGTATTTTTTTAAAGGTAAGATAGGTTAGATGTGATGAGTTGAAGTTAGCAGTTCAAGCAAAATAAATTCTCACTTTTTGTGTTCCTATGCATACATTTATGTCGTCTTCTAAGATCCTATAGCGTCCCTCCACCCTCCACAGTCCTTCTCTCTCTCCCTCTTTCTCTCCCCTAGTCCTTCTCTCTCTCTCTCTCTCTCTCTCTCTCTCTCTCTCTCTCTGTCTCTCCCTCTCTCTCTCTCTCTCCCCTAGTCCTTCTCTCTCTCTCCTAGTCCTTCTCTCTCTCCCCTTGTCCTTCTCTCTCTCCCCTAGTCCTCTCTCTCTCTCTCTCTCTCTCTCTCTCTCTCTCTCTCTCTCTCTCTCTTTCTCTTGCTCTATCTCTCCCTTTTTTTCCTCCCCAGCCTATTCCTTGTTCGATTGTAAACTTACAAAATAACAATTCAAACCACCACAAAAACCCCACTGTCAAATGTCAATTTTTTCGCACATCAACACAATGATTGATGTGTGCAACATTCCTGAGTTGAACTCTTCATTACTTCCCTTTAATCTAGAATATCCTCGAAACCATCCATTCTATCTTATCTTTTCTTTAAACTCCTTTTTGTACCGTTCCTTCGGTTTGCCACAACTTTTGAGTAGTGACAATACTTTTCACATTGATATAATGGGACTGTTTCTTAAAGTTATGAATAACAAGACTTATTTTCTCAAATAGATAAAGCGAGTCCTGCCAATGCTAAACATAATCATAAAAATGTGTTTGTCTAACAGAGGTCAGCCTTGAAAAACAAACTTTGTACGGATTAGAAAGATGAGATTTCAATTTTTCTGCGTGAGCGGCCATCAAACTGGCTTTAAGCCCTACAGGGCGCCAAACTGCCCGCTATGTAGGCGTACTAGCTTACAGCTCTTGTGTTACTCATAGCTTTAGACTTGGGGGTTTACATATTCATTGATCGATCCGGCGAGGGAGGTTTGCTGCATTGTCGGAATCCTCTCGGGCACGATTATGGCATTTGTGATCGCCATCAATTCTTATGGAAAAGCTATGTTGCATTGTGCCCGAATATGTTCCATTGTGTTGTATTTCATTGTTGACCCGGGTTTTGCCGCTGTTAGTTTAGTTTGTTTTAATGATGTAGGTAAAAGTATGCAAAATTGTAAAATTTATGACGCATCAAAGGCAGTGAAGTATAGAATCGTTCTTAGTTATTTGTATGGTGAGGAGGAAAATGAGGATAATTAAGGCCAAAAGTCATTTGAAAAGATCTATATATGTGTTTTATTCTCAGAATATCCTTTCACTATCATCACCCAAATATTTGTGTTGTGAAGTGTGTCCGTTTCGCCTGTGACCCTGCATCAGAACCAACGTCACCTACCAACTGACCTCCCTCCTTCTCTCTCTCTCTCTTTCTTTCTCTCTCTCTTTCTTTCTTTCTCTCTCTCTCTCTCTCTCTCTCTCTCTCTCTCTCTCTCTCTCTCTCTCTCTCTCTCTCTCTCGCTTTTCTCTCGGCCTCATTTTCTTTCTTACTCTTTTCAATCTCTCTTACCTTAAAAAAGAAAAAAAAACGCCCTTTACTCTTGATGGATGCGTCCTCATGCACTAGTTACATTCTACCGTCATAACATAAACATCGGCCTGACGTCTTCAGTGGTCGACATTGCTTGTTATGCACTGTCCTAGTTTTTATAACGCAGGATTTTATGTTTTCTTTTAAGACCAAACTCAATCAAATACAACCAAAGCTTTAGCAAAGAAATTGAAAGCACATTTCATATAGTTACACCAAGTGTAGTGGACGATTGAGCTTCCTCAAAGAATAAAACATGAGTGTGAAGAAATTTTTCACATAAAACATCGTAATCATTTTTATAAAGACTTACCTCTACTCGTTTCCCATATAACTCTGAAAATGAACTTTGTATCAGTTCTGAAAAATCAGTTTTACTCACATACGGTTACTGTAATTTATCTCTTACAAACGTTTTCGTCCCTGAATTAGAACAGTTCACCTCATTGAACATGATGTGTTAATCCTTAGGCGTTCCACAAGTTAGCTATGAAAACAAGAAATGAAAACAAATTAATGTTTAGGTAAAAAAATTTTGAACATCCGGTAATTTTTCTATGTATAACTTTTCTCTCCAAGTTTGCATAATGCACGCTTTTATAAGTCAATATTGGGTTGATTAAATAATCCTTTTCTAAATAATTATACTTCAGTCTTCTTATTTACTGAAACCTCAATAAAATACCACCATGCATATCATTTTCCTGCAAAGCTGGCAAGCTGTTATAATTTTAATTATATTTTGAATCAGGTTAAGAACAAGCAAATCTTCAGTTTTGTTCATATATTCGTCCAATCTGCCTCATTTAAACAATGTTTCCTCCAACGCGTGAATACTTATAATTACTGTCTTCCTCTGACAGAGCTAGGTCTAATTCTTAGAAAAGTTTTCTTACATCTGGCATCGTGTTAAGCACCCCTCCTGATCTTTCTCATTTAATTAATTTTTTTTTAGCCTACAGTGATTTCACAAATAATTGTTCTAAGTTACTTTGGTTTGTGAAGCAAAATAATTTTGTAATGTATCAAAATTTGTGTCTTTGTCCTAGACTCATTGATCGCAACTTAAGCTATTTTAGAGTATAAAAATTGCAGGATATTTGGACCTTGTCAAAAGATAATGCTGCAATACGTTCATGCCTGTCATGATAATAATCCAATTAAAGATTGTTCATTAGATAAAAATGCCTTTCATACTAATTGTTATGAATACTTCAGGTTGTTTTTTTCGCTTGCCCATCTCTGTCTCTTTCCTCTTTCTCTCTGTGCATCTTGCGGTATCTGGTAGGCTTGTTAATTGCCCTCGCCGAAATAATTTAGCGTAACTTCAGCGTGAGCCTTCCTGCGAGCCTGTCCTATCGTGGCGACGACTGCGAGCTCCTGTAAACAACCTGTGGCATCGGCCTGGAGTGTATCTGTTCACACCCTCCGGGGCCCCATCCCGGTAAACACTGGATTATGTTGGGGTGGAACATGCCAGCCTCTGCTCTCTCCTCAATCAGAGCTTTGCTTCCACAGATCTTTATCTCTTGCTCAGGCCAAGGCTAGGTGTTCTGTGGTCTGTGATAATGCCTTGAAGAAGCGGTCAGTGATTTTTAGACTGTTATTGTTTACTTTGTGGAGATTTTTCCTCGAGTTCGTTTTGCTAACAGGAAGATAATATTAAAAGGCTGCTTAGATAAGCCTGCCAAAACCTTACACTCGCCTCCTCAGTCGTGTTGTGTTTTGATTAGAAGAGAACAATCTCCAACTTTTAAATGTGAAATTACACAAATTTTAATATTTTACGGCGTTATTTTTTCATTGCGGATTTATTGTAAATCATTAGATTAGAAATAACACCGAACGACATATTCTATGTCGGCAGAACCTCTTTATACTACTTTCAGTAAGTGTTTCGTCTTTCTCATGATTTGTTTTCATCGGAGAATTTATAGGAAACGTATTAACGCACAAAATTTTAATATTTAAGTCATAGAGATTGAACCATTTTAAAATAAATTGTCAAGGATTCCTTTTTTCATGGGTTGTATTGTTAAGAAAGCGTAGCTGAATGGTTATTTTTAAGAATTTATTCCCGCAAAACTTCATAATGGTGATAGATATCAAAGTTAACTTGAGAGTGCAATTTCAATAAAATTCGACGTCCAGATTACCTTCTAAATTTTGTGAAATTAGTCTAGACGAATTGTTCCTATATTTTCTCATAGTTTTCTATTATTCATTCTTTTTAAAGATTAACCAAGCATATTCAGCAAATGAGAGCTGAGTTTCACAGCTTTATTAAGTCGGAAATAGAAAGTGTGTCCTGTCATATCTTAGATAAATGGGTAGTGTCTCTTCTCACAGTTCTGCACGTAATCTTACCAACAGAAATATACATAACAATGTACGTTAGACTCACTTTCCTGATGTACAAAGAGTCATGCTACCTCTGTTATTAAGTATGATTTTATGTTTTGTTAACACGGTCTGCGACAAGAACGTTCATAGTCCATACTGGCAATGAAGAATTTAACTCTAGCACATAGAGGATTAATTTTGTGGCATGTTGTACTTTGTGACAGCTATTGAAGTGGCTCAGGTTTTGACTTACTATGATAAGGAAAAGTTACCGATTTACCCCTTTTCTCTATCTTAAAGTATTTATTTTTTTTTAATCCCTTTTTTTTTTAATCAAACGTTTCTCTGTAATTTGGGTTGCATTGATGCATGACTTAAATTCAATTTCCATTTATAGCAACTGGAAAAATGGGAAGCGTTCTCTCTTATCAACTTTTTAAAACAGTAATTTTTTTAACCGCTTTAACAATATCGCCAATTGAAGCTGTCTTTTCTAGAGATTTCACATCGATTTAAAGCTTATCTTTCCTTTTTTCCCCCCCCATAATTTAGTTTTGACGACAGCAGCAGCATTAGCTCAGGGGAGATAAGCGACACCATCGCAGAGATCAGCACCGACGAGAACCTGACCGGATCGTCCCAGGGGGCGCTGAGTGACCAGAACCCCTACAACCCGTACAGCAGCCTCAAGAGGGGACCGCACTCCTTGCATGCAGGCTACCTCAACCCTAATGGCGGCGGCGGGGCAGGAGGAATCGCTGCAGGAGTCATACCGCCTGGCTACGTTCTGGCAGGCGGACCTTCAGGCTATTCCCATCACCCGCTGCACAACCAGCACGTCGGATACAAGCGCGTGCCGAACCTGGGGACCAGCGCTTTCATGGGTACTGACTACAACAGCGACTCGGGAATAGGCAGCGGAGTCGGGCCTGGAAACGGAAGTCCCTGGGGCCGGAAATACTCTCTGCCTCAGACTGGAAGCAAGTTCTCGTCCCTGAGCAACGACCCAAACAAGCTTCTGAGTAGCGACCCGTCGGACTACGGTTACGGCTACGGCTGGCCGTCTTCTCGCAGCGACAGTGGTGGGGTCTACAGCTCACTGAGGAAAATGTCGTCTGGAAGTAACCCGGACTACGCTTACCATTCAGAAGGTGACTATGATGCACCGGGTCCTCCCGCAGGAAACATGCACAGGCGATCTTTTTCGCCTCTTCCTCCGCCAGGCGGAATAAAAAGAGACACAGAAACTAATACAGACCAGTCACACTTGCTTGAGGCAAGTATGCGTAGGCTTCAGACTTCCGCCTCCTCTGGGAGTGGGCTTGGCCGAAATGGCGGCTGTGGTTCCAACCCTCCAAGCAGCAATGGGGCAGGAACTCAGTTTGGATATCGACGTTCCCTCAGCAATGCCAGCAGAGATTCTCTTGGCAGCCCAACCAAAGGCACACCATCTTCTTCTTCGTCCTCCAATAAAAACTCTCCAGGATCTTCTGCCGTGGGCAGTCGTCTTGCTAAGCACGGCATTGAGACTGTCAGCAACCAACAGATGATCATGATGATGCCTCCTCGCCCAGCCAGCGCAGCCGGTAGACCCATGATGCATCCGGATATGATGATCGAGGCTGGCAGCGGGTACCACACTTCTCCCTCATCAGCAACTTCAACCTTGGAGAGGAAGCGGAAGAATGGTAATGGCGGGGGAAGCCTGACCTCTAGCAAATCTACGGGCTGCACCCAAACGCAGACCCCGGCCTTGCCAGAAAGAGGTGTAGACTACCAGTCCAATTCATTAGGACGCCGTCGTCTCTTCGCTAGCGGCTCCAAACACGCGCTGTGCAAGTCATCGTCTCAGGACGCTGGAGGCCCAGGCGGCTCTCAGCCCGGAGGCCCGGGATCTCCCTCAGGTGTGGGCGGGACCATCATCTCTAACCCTCATGCCACGTATGGTCGCAGCGCTGTGGAGCAGCACCACCAGCAGCTGCTGCAGCAACAGGCCACCAGCCACTACGTGAACATGCAAGAGCTGCACGCAAGGGCGAACTATGTGTCGCTGGATTTCCCGCCCAGTCCACGAAACTCTGGTCTTGTGGCAGCAGGGGGTCCTGGAAGTAAGTCATTTGTTTTATAGATCATTAAAGTTGTTATGGTACCATGATTGCAAATCGCTTTATGGGACCATTATTTCCTTGAGGCAAAAGCCGATACTTCATGTGGTCTAAAAATGTACGGGTTTGCTGATTTATCTCTGGATTTCAATTTATCTTTTTTAATCTTATCAAAAAGTTTAGTCATTTCGAGGAACTTTTATTTTTCCCATAACACGTTTTAAAATACATTTGTAAATTGTAGCTCTCATTCTCTCATTCCACGTGTCTTGCTCCCCTTTTATTCTGTCTGTTCTGTCTGTCTGTCTGTCTGTCTGTCTGTCTGTGTCTGTGTCTCTGATTCTCTGTCTGTCTGTCTGTCTCTCTCTGTCTGTCTCTCTGTCTTTCTCTGTCTGTCTGTCTGTCTGTCTGTCTCTCTCTGTCTCTCTTTCTGTCTGTCTGTCTGTCTGTCTGTCTGTCTGTCTGTCTGTCTCTCTCTCTCTCTCTCTCTCTCTCTCTCTCTCTCTCTCTCTCTCTCTCTCTCTCTCTCTCTTTCTTTCTTTCTTTCCCTCCACAGTTCCTGTGTATAAAATTTATTTTTTAAATGCTATTTCATTTGAATTACGATTAATCTGCATTTTTATCAGAACCTCGTGTCTCTAATTTTTTTTTTAAATAAAAAAAAATCGGGATGCTTGTGTAAAAGTATTTTTTTTCCTTTATGTATCTTAAATATCTAGATCTTGAAAATTTTTTTTCTAGTAACTGCTCGTTGATATTTTATTTTACGGCTTCGTTGATTACAAGAACTTTCTGATAGTCACTCAGAGTTTACTGCTTGGGATAAATTTCTGGGAGTTTGAAGGTCATGTCAGTTAGATTAAGCTGTCTTAGTTTGTTTGTCTTTTTTGTTAAATGCTCTCTTTGTTAATGGGCTAAACAAAGTTGTGAATGCCTTGCCGACAGATTGTTTTGAAGCATGCTCGATGACTTTGTGCTTTTAGTGGAAAACTGTTTGCTGAAGAACTGATACAAGTTTAATTTTTTAAAATGTGGTTGTGATGCCATATAAATTAATTTTACTTTAACCTTTGTTTTGTTTGTCAAATGAACTGGTAATTAATATTGATGCATAATCTTTAATATTTTTTGTTTGTCACTTCTATTGTTTAATGTAACCCGTTCACAACACGTTGATTTAAAATCTTGTCTGCATAGCGAACAAACCCTGTCGGAAGGGGCATAACTTAAATATGAGGTCAAAACTCATCAAACAAGAGGAGGGGGAGGGGGTGTCTTTGATTAACGAATTAGATGTAAGCTTATGTTTACGAACTTTAAGCAAATAGCTGTAAAAATCAGATGGAAAAATCAGTAACCTTGTGTAAATAGCAGATTATTATAATATTAGTCCCACTCTTTCTATGGACCCTTTTCCATATGCCTTAACTAAAGTAATAGATGAAAAGGCGAAAAAAAAAAAGACAGAAAGAAAATGGGGCACTACCCATCTTTCACTCTCCCTAGTTTAAAGGAGAAGTGGTTTCCCTTTGAAGATAGTAGCCCAACCGAGTATTATAGGAAAGGTGTAATGGCTTCGACGAGAAACCAGTGGTTGTTAAAAAACGTGCTTAAACTAAACATGTTTATGTACACCACCGTGCAGCACATTTTTATTAATGCTTCCAATTTTCTTTTCTGTTGTCAAAGAGATAATAAGATATAGCCTGCACAGGTTCTCACACTCTGTTCAATTTTTTGGTCACAATTTTGAGTAGAGATTTTAAGGCATCGATCAATTATTGAAGCTATTTATTTGTTACAGTCTGTGTTATTACTTATGTTCTGGTTGTGCTGTTGCTTGTGGCTGATATGTGTTATAACCATGCTTAGCAACGTTCGATTGAAATAGCAACTAGCAACTGACAATCAACGAGCATTGTACGAGTGTAGTATGTTTAGTGTTGGGCTGGTCAGCTCTTTGGATTATTTCTCAAGGGTTTATTTTCCATAAATTTCAATATCCTTCTGAAACTTTCAAAACCATTTTGTTCTCAGTATGCACATCTATGATACTTTTGACATTTTTTTTTAAATCTGATCAGAAACAGCGATATTACCTCAGATTTACCTTTATAAAAAGCTAAATCAAAATCATCAGAATCTTAGTAATGATGGTAAAATTAAAGAGTTTTGATCGGAGTATCATTGAACATAGCTGCTTTCATAAAATATTCACCCTCGCAAATTTTTACAAAAAAATCAATCTTTCACCGTGTGTGCTGTTGCTTCTGCATCTTTAAGACTTTATATAGATTTCAGCATGTGTTTTGATTGTTGCTAAACTGCCTTGCTGCGAACGAAGTGTTTAACACTTTGGTTATCAATGTTTTTTTCTCGCATGTTTGTCAAGCAGGTCTATGCAAGTCCGCCACCCTGGATTATCCGTTTGTTTCTGATTATGCTTTCTTCTCACCCGGTGAGTCGGCGGTACTGCAACACATTGCTTGTTATGGAAAGTTTATATTTGAGTAGAAGTAACAGATGGCCGCATGCCTATTGCCTTTTGCCTACACTTAACACTGTATTTGCTTATGCTATGAAAAAGACATATAATTGCATTAAATTGGTTATTCTTGTTTCGTTTTATTTTATCCTGATACTAAATGAAACGAGTTCCCCAGTTAATACTCGCCATTGTGATCTCTTATCGCTGCCAAGTCAAAAGTCCTAACATTCTAAAGACTTCTTAATGACGACCTGTTAATGTTGATAATTGTATATTCTCTGTCATGTAGAGACGTAAAATAAAAATCTTCACGTTTGATACGTGCAGAAGAGACCTTTGGGCCGTGAGGTCAGTCCAGTCTAATGACTTCAGATATACAAGACATCTTAAGTTGATTGGATAGTTCACCAAAAGAATAGATCTTAAATTAGTTCTGGTTAACTTCTACCGGTTCGTTGGAAATAAAACAGCAAAACGTCTTCTTTGTAAATAAGCTATGATCTTCATCCTTCTTAAAAATACGCTCTTAAACAAGATAAATGCTTGCCACCATCGCAGATATAGGCATGGGGTATTTTTTCCAAATACAAAATACACGATAGGGACAGTTTGTGGTATGATTACTTGTTTGTTTTTCTCCTATGATTGTGCATTATGCAGATAGGATCTCAGTTTCGTTCTGATCATTATTTAACTCTAGATGTAGCACTATTTCTTAATAGCATCTTGAGAAGTTGAAATAATATTTCATAGCACGGAAAGTGAGGGCAGCATTTTTTTTTTTTTTATTTCAAAATAAGGTGTTTCATGAATGTATTGCTTTGCGTAGTGCATCGTTAAAAAGATAATGTCTAAGTTAAAATTTTATCTCAAATGTATGTTACATTAGTGAATTATGATATTCTATGTCTTTCCAACTTTCCACTTCACCTTTAAATAAAATTATAGTTCGCTGTATGTTAAATGTGGGTCTTTTTTCCATTTTGATGCACACGAAATATTTTCCATACTTTAAACTGTTTAAAAACAGAAACGGATTGTATCTTTAATCTTTTTACAATGTTTGCTCTCTCCAGTCCATGGTTCTAATCTCTCCCTGGTGTCAAGCACTTCCTCTGTCTATTCATCGGTAAGTTTTCATAGATCAAAGGATATAATTATCTGTTCATATAATAGTTATTTTATAAACACACTAAATGTGTGTACTTTTTGGTTGGGGCATAGGAAAAGGGGTATAATCGTGTTGAGGTTATTAGTTACCCCATTCTTAATCGCGATTGTTGCCCTTTATACCATTGACGTTCTTCTTGTGCAGATCAATTTGCCAAAGAATGCTGATGTATCAATGAATTCACAAAAATATTTATATTTATTTTATTTATACATTTATATATATATATATATATATATATATATATATATATATATATATATATATATATATATATATATATATATATATATATATATATATACATATACATATATATATTTTTTTTTTTTTGGCTAATTATCTTTTTCTTTCGAATGTAACAGGCAGAGGAGAAGCAAGCTCATGAGGTGAGTTTAATTCTTTATATTAATTAAAAAGGAACGAAAATAAGATGGATGTGATAAGTAAACAAAAAAATCAGGAATTAGAATAACTCAGAGGGAATTTATTCTTTTTTTTTTTTAATTTTATTTATAGACCTGATTATAAAAACCAAATGACGAAGCCAATAATGAGAGGAGTAATAACTGGGATATTTTTAGCAAAGATTTTGAAGGTGAAGGCCATGATAATGATCTAGATGATTGTGATTAAAATAAAGACGGCGCGGAAAGGAAGAGGAAAGGAAGAAAGCTGAGTAAGAGAAGGCGGGATTGTTATAATATATATATATATATATATATATATATATATATATATATGTGTGTGTGTGTGTGTATAGAGACACACACACAGGCATAGATACAGAGAGAGAGAGAGAGAGAGAGAGAGAGAGAGAGAGAGAGAGAGAGAGAGAGAGAGAGAGAGAGAGAGAGAGAGAGAGAGAGAGAGAGAGAGAGAGCCGGTTTGACTAACCAGTGTCATTAGGTAACTCAGTGGATGAACTTTTGTCTCAGATCCGCAAGTTGAAGCGGGACCTCATGTTGGCTCAGGAGAAAGTTCAGACGCTCACTTGTCAACTCAGCAACAATGTGAGTAGACTTAGTGTCTCTGTGTGGCTGTATTTTTAGGATCTCCATAGCAGCTGTGGTTTACAATGTTGTGTGGTTGACGAAGATTATTGTATTTGTAAAACTCCTCATGAGAGGTATGGTTTGGTTGCTGGTTATCACATTTCAATTTTTTTAAATTCTTTTACTGTAACTGATACGTCTGTTTTTGTTTGAAAATTTGCCCCTTATCTAAACCCACCCTGTCCTCCTTTCTTGACCCACACCCCTTCTTGCCTGAAAAAAAAAGACAAAAACAAAACAAAATAAATAAAAAAACAATTAAAAAAAATAGAGGTTAAATTGATTTTATACTTTAAAGTATAGAATTTTTGTAAACTATATATATATAGAGAGAGAGGCAGATCAATGACAGGTGCATTTGTGCATCACATCAACAATTATTTAGCCTGGATTCCTATCAGTTCAGGTGACATTTTGGAAGAAAGATTTGCCAAACATCAAAATATTGTCGGCTTTACTGCAGTAGAGCAAACAGGTATTGAAATGGTCAGGGCATTTGTTTGCCACATGCACTTTGTACTTGGGTGGTCGAGACTGGACCAGTTTTACTGACCTTTACCTGTATTAAGGAGTAAGCTGAGGATTGCTCGGCGGTCAACAGCTGAGGGGTTTTCTTATTCACTCCATTAGAGACTTAGGAAACCAAAGTTATAGATCCCATACACTCACACTTAGACCTGGAGAAGAGGGGCGGTGAATCGAACACATGCATTCTTGTTACTTTCTCACAAAAAAAAAACAAAAAAAAAAAAATCCCTGACCGCATCAAATTTGTATAAAAGAAAGAAAGATTTTTTGACTTTCCTTCATGTCATTTCTCTTGCCTAACAGTCCTCGGCATATTTATTGAGCAATTTTTTTAAACATTAATACATCCATCTGAAGAAAAATTCTCCTGCTTTGCACCCCAACTCCCAATAGCGTTCCCAGGGAGGCTGGTGCAAGATAGACAAAACCTTGAAAAGAAAACAATGCGGAAGGAAAACTAATGTATTATTATGATCTTGATAAACAAACCGCTCCTGTATAATATACTGACACATGATGTGGAATCCACTGGGGATTTCGCATCCACCTGAGTGACTTCCCGACTGCTACCTGTTCACTCAACTCGAGCACCCCCAGGGACCTGTGGTGTTGTACTGGCAAAAAGTCGAAACGAAAAGTCAATGCGAGTGAGCGGAGTACTCACTCGCATGAGAGGGTGGCGGTACATGCTGAGTCGGAAGGTAGGCTTAAGTGCTGGGTTGAAGGGTTAAAACAACATAGTAAGTCCTGAAGGCAGCGGACTAAACACAACAAACAAAATCCGTTGAAGAGTTCCAGAGACCTGTGCATTGGACGGTGGGGTGGGTGTGGGGAAACTCTGTACTCACCTCTTGTCCTGTGATCAGCCTCTACTTTCCGATTTTGCATGTGTAATGAGGCAGTGTGGACTGAGGAAATCAATGTTCTGTTCATGTTTGTAATGATAGTAGAATGGTTATTCTTCCATATTTTTTTAGTGATCAGTCACACTCGCGACCATGTACTAACGATGAAGTTCACAGGTATCTGATTGATTTCTCTCCTGGAACCCATACAGAGCTATAGCCGAATACACGTGAATGATACACCTATCTATCTCTCAAAGTACCTTTCTTTCTATTCATCTATCTGTCTTCCTTTGTATGTAATTATCTAACTACACATCCATTTGTTTTTTTCATTTATCTATTCATTTTTCTTGCCTCAATTGCTTTTAGCAATGTGTCGCTAATAGCATTTCAAAACCTTACATACTCTTCATTTTCCTTGCATGGTTTGTTCTCTAACTTTTCTAGCGTAATTATAATCTCTCTCTCTCTCTCTCTCTCTCTCTCTCTCTCTCTCTCTCTCTCTCTCTCTCTCTCTCTCTCTCTCTCTCTCTCTCTCTCTCTCTCTCTCTCTCTCTCTCTCTCTCTCTCTCTCTCTCTCTTTCTCTCTTTCTCTATCTCTCCATATATATATATATATATCCTCTCTCTTTCTCCCTCTCTCTCTCCTACCCCCCCCCCCCCCCCTCTCTCTCTCTCTCTGTGTGTCTCATCCTCTTTCTCCACTAGTTTTATCACGAAGACCCATGATGTATTGTCATTTGTTGCAGACATTGAACACCGTACTGAACCCTTCGGGGCCAACGATAGTCATAGAGTTGCACAGCTCATCTCGTCTCGATTCTGCAGCTACCTTCAGCCTTTTCCCATCAGTCCTGATACCTCTTTCTGATTTGCTTTACATCTACAAATTATCCCCTATCCACTGTCCCATATCCTTTCACAGGATAAATAATATCAGCGATTAAATCCTGATTATAATGAATATTGAGACAAGTTTAATAGCATGTGTGCAAAGAGATACCTTTTCAGTTTCTCTTACGGCAATACTTAAATAAGGGAATTCTTCTGATAATGCGTTACTACGAGAGAAAAAAAAATGGCATGAAAGTAGACACTGTTCACAAAAGTAAAGAAGAGCACCAAGTTGAGAGCGTTAAATTCAGTTTAATACAGGAATATGATAGTACTCTATGGAGCAGTATAGATTTGTGTCTATTTGCTACAGAATAATCTAGTTTCTACAGTTAAGCGACAGTTACCGTTTTCGCTTTCAACATAATTATATTGTTTTAAGTTTTGTAGCTGTTTTCGTTTTCCTTGGTGTTTTTTTTTTCTTTTACTCATCATAGAAATCATGTATCAAAACCTTGTAAAAGCAATTTTAGCATAAGAAATACATAAAAAAAATTCTCTCCTTAAAACTCCTTTCATCCTATGTGTTTGACCTGTTCGTTTTCCACTAAAAGCTGCAGGTAAACATCGAGCCTCCCTGTAGTTTTACTCTCCCTATTTCTGTCTCGGAGCGGCAAGAAACCCCGACTAGCTCTCCACACCAAATCTCGCTGAATCTACATGAGATAGGACTTCCGGTGACATGTCGGATGTGTCTGCAGTCAGAGATCTTGCCGGGCTAGGAGCCACAGCGTATCTTGGTTTTGATAAAGTCTTTAAAAGTGTTCATTGCCCTGGGAGAGCTAAATTCTGGTCTCACTCCAACATCGATACTACTAAACATGGTTTGAAAAGATTTCACGCTTCACACGAATGTCTCTGTCTAAAATACTGGTCGGGTATATCTCCCCCCTCTGTCTGTCTGTCTGTTTCTCTCTCTCTCTCTCTCTCTCTCTCTCTCTCTCTCTCTCTCTCTCTCTCTCTCTCTCTCTCTCTCTCTCTCTCTCTCTCTCTCTCTCTCTCTGTCTGTCTGTCTGTCTGTCTGTCTGTCTGTCTCTCTCTCTCTCTCTCTCTCTCTCTCTCTCTCTCTCTCTCTCTCTCTCTCTCTCTCTCTCTCTCTCTCCGATTATTTCAAAAGTCTTACTGAAACATTATTTGAGTGTTTTGTTATGCGAGTCCATGGTTTTATCTGTTGTAAATTTTTAAAATACTGTTGCGGTTTGTTTCTTTTGTTGTTGTTTTTTTTACTGTTTTTTTGTTTATTATTTTAGACATTTGAAGGGTTTATAAAACCGTGTCGCACTAATGATAATAACAACCATACCCAATTAAAATGTATGTCGGGAAGGAAATGGGGTGAAAGACTCACCTACACTTTTCAAGACGCACCTTAGTATTTTCCCTGTCGGTTGACTCGGGTGTTTCGGGTTGTTACTTCTCTGACATATCTTATTTGTACACCCTCTAGTTTATCATTTCGCTAGATTTCTCCCTGTCCTGCCTATCGAGATATCTTGGTCGCTTTCCAAAACATTAGTCACGACTGGCTTATCTTGTGGAGGAATTATCCTACCAATACCACTGACGGCAGTGTTTTCTAGCTATCTTTTTGCTGTTGTTGTTGTTGACCTCGGTGTCTAGCTCAGATTATTAACTTCACGATCCTGCTTTGCTCAATGTTCTTACTGGATGGAAGGTGAAGTTGTATTTCAATTTGCCAACTCATCTTTTTTTCACGATTTTTTACGCTTCTAAAATATAAGTCTTCTAGTAAGAAAGAAACACGTGGAGCTACGGCATGTATAGTAGGAAATCACCGAATGAAAGAAAAATTAAGAATCTTAATATTATGAAAGAAACTTTTATAGAAAAAGAAAAGTAAATGATAAATAAATGAAAATTTGAGAGAAATTATCTTTGATCAAGAAATAAGCCGCAAACTCTTTAGAAGTTACAGGTAGATCTACTGAACCAAAGAAAATCCAATTTCCTGTTTAATTTGATTTGAAAAGAGTACAGAATCACCGCCAGGAAGCCCATGAGGTCAGAATAAGAAATAAATAGTTCAAAGTGAAATTAAACATTGAATATAGGTCATTTTATATCCTCATGCTTTTAGAGTATAGAGCCAATAATTCAAGATCAAAGATGGCCTCCTGATTCTTCAACACCACTATTAACAAGAAAAAGAAGGTTTTCCGATGAATCAAGTTTTTCCAGCTTGCCCTGTGTGAATTCTGATGAACCAACATGATCACTAAGTCTCAGCTCTGAGAGTGAGGGCCCGGGGAGGTAGGAAGAGGACGCTTATAATTATAATAAGAGGAGGGGGGAAAAACCCAGTAAAATTCGTTAACATGAATTAGGAACCAGAGAATGGAATAGAGAGAATGAGGGGGAGAGAGAGAGAGAGAGAGAGAGAGAGAGAGAGAGAGAGAGAGAGAGAGAGAGAGAGAGAGAGAGGGAGGGAGGGAGACAGACAGACAGAGAAATAAGGCTAAAAATTGCCTTTTAATGTATAGTGAAAACCCTGTGTACAATTTCAATTACCACCAGACCAAGACCCTTTGTGCTATTTCTGAAAAAAAAGTTTGACCTGATTTGGTTTTGAGAAGAAATATTTCACATTGTTAAGGCTTAGTTGAAGAAAATATAATGTTAAAATTACATGTTATTCATTTCCTCACTTTTGTGCTGATCCAAGCTGGATGAGTGGCTTCTCTGAGTTTGTCGGGTTACCATTAAATTTTACCTATTTCGCCTATTTGAAATCATTTCCGTGGAAATATTCACTTAAGTAACATCATTGATAAAACGTGAGTTCCGAAGTAATTCGAAATTCCCAATTCGGACGAGATTTTATTTAAAAACTGTGCGGTAGAGTACGAAAATCTATTGGCAAAGCATTTTAAAATAGCTATTTTGTGATATTTTTAAGCTCATTTGTTATTAATTTATTTCTTCTCATATGCACACCTGTCCCGTTTTCAGATTTGATAATTTCAACAGATTTATTTTGTGTTTATTCATCTTTGTAAAATATCATGTTCCAAAGCGAATTTCCTGTTTATCTACATCGGATGGAAACAAGATTGCAGCGGCTTCTGATATTTAAAGATAAATGTGTGTTAGCATTTGGACCTGTTTTTCAAACGCTGATGACTGTACCTTACGGTTTGACGTGCATGTGCGTGAAAGATGTTCGCATGTAGGTAGGGCGGACCGGAAGCAAGTAAGAGCCTGAAAAAAAAAAAAAAAAAACATCGAGCGGTAGATAACAGATAGAGAGAGAGAGGGGTATATGATTAGTGAAAAAGATTAATGGATAGATAGATCGAGATTAATAGATGGGGCGAGCGAGCGAGCTAGAGAGAGAGAGAGAGAGAGAGAGAGAGAGAGAGAGAGAGAGAGAGAGAGAGAGAGAGAGAGAGAGAGAGAGAGAGAGAGAGAGAGAGAGAGAGAGAGAGAACGGAAGAGGGTCAGAAATTGAGGAGGTGCAATTTAGAGCGGAAAAAGCACAGGAAATGAAGACAGAGACGTCGAGTTATTCCATGAGATCGAAGAGATGGCGCGACATTTTCCAAACTTACAACACCCCGTACAGAGCAGGTGTGGAGGGGATCAAAGGTCCGCGGATAGCTCAGGCCTGGGAGATGCGCGTGAAGCAGATGTGAGTGAATGGGACGCTTATCACAGCATCAGCTGGCCTGGTTGTCGGTGACTGCAGCACGCCCTCGCCACATAGCTGGGTACTGAATATCTATATGTTATGTAAATATCCCCTAATCTATCTCGAAAAGAGCGTTTTGCTTTGAGCGACTTCGTCTTACATCAAAGGTTATAAAATGACTGATCTTAAACTAATATAAGGGTCGACATACCTTTATTATTTCCTAAAAAATATGTATTGAAATATTCCTCAAAGTTTCACGTTTATGATGTACGAACTATAGCAAGCACGAGCAAGATTATGGAAGACAGTCCGATATTTTTTTCTTATTAAAAAGGAATATGACGTATGTCTCATGATTGTAATACATTTTATTCAATGGTGTCATTGGCGAAGATGAAAAAAGGGGGACAAGTTGGATGGGCAGGAGAAGGAAGAAGGAGAGGGCAAAAAGGAGAACAGAAGGGGTAAGAAGAACAAGACAAGAAAAATGAAGAGAAATGGGGGGGGGAGGGGTAGTAGAAGAAGAAACCAACATAAAAAAAAGAAAAAAGAAAAGAAAAGTTTTATCGATTTATATCATATATAATGCTCATGATTTTACTATAAGCGAGAAACAAAAGAATTTAGATGTGTTAATCTTTCCCGTGAAGTGTAGTGTAACCAGTGTGGGAGGTTAGTGCAAAGTTACCTGCTCCAGAGTTATCGCGTGTGAGCGCTCACAGACTGATAGTGCTCCACTCAAGCCGAGGATGAGAGCCGTCACTCCAAGTGAGTCGGTCCCAACAATCTGGAGTTTCAAGTGATTTACTTGAACTGTCTAGCTTCAATAGATTAATGAGTTCAACTTTTCTGGTATCTGAGGAGAGCTAAATGCGTTCTTTGAGTTTTTTTCTCAAAGTTTTTGTTTTAATTTTTTCAGCTGCGTATGTTACTTTTATAGATTGATTGAAAGTAGATAATGTATTTAAGTGGGATGGGGAAAAAAAGCGTGCAGAACTATTTTAAGGTTTTTCAAAGATAACCGTAAACAGGATTTTAACAGCATTCCTTTTTCTTATTGCCTTGTTAATGTCGTAATTTGTATACGGTAGCAACTTCTTGGGCTATTGATTTTTTTTTTGTCTATCCTTTTTTTCCCCTCATGATCCTTTTTTGACATTCTTTGCTGAAGTGAAGGCGGAAGAGGAAAAAAGGAGGAAGAAGAAAAAGAAGAAGAAGAAGAAGAAGAAGAAGAAGAAGAAGAAGAAGAAGAAGAAGAAGAAGAAGAAGAAGAAGAAGAAGAAGAAGAAGGAGGAGGAGGAGGAGGACGTCGACAACGACGGCAGGATGAAATGAGGGAGGAAAGTGAGGAGAGAAAGGCAGCAGTGGAAATGACGTCAAACTCAATAACAATCCTTCCATTTCTCCTTTGTATAATACATGATAGGGAGCGACTCGTCTTGTCTCAGGAAATGGTACGGTCTGACTGTGATTCTCGTCTAAAGGGGTTTGTTTTGTTGCTTCAAAAGTTTCCTCATTAAGATACTTGAGATTATTAATGGAGTGTTAGGTCTGCGGGAAGAGCCATAGCTCTTCATTACTACTGACACCGCCTCTGGTATCTGTGTGATTGCTGTACTCGAGCAAGGCGGATACCTGTGTCTGAATGATCTTGGTCCGATGTCCATCCGCCTTAAACGAGTGGTTTTTAAGGGATTTTTTTCCTCTCGACTGTCTACAATCTATTAGATAATTTTCTATCATGCATAGCCAGCACAGTATAATCTTTACTGATCTGTTCATTTAAGACCAGCTGTTTCTAGATAATTGCATTTAACTTTGAAACATATTCTACATTCAATTTTGAACGTGCAAAGCGATGGAGGTGCTTTAACTTGTCTCTGAAGTTTTTAAAAGTTTTGCGCAGGTAGATTCTCTATGATAGAAATATAAAATATTTCATTCAAAGCTATTATAGAAGGCTTAATAAACAATAAGACCCAATATCGCAGCATAAGTATATCCTGTGAGAGCAAAATGTGGCTTTATATTTAAAATGTTTTTCAAGGCAACACTAATCCTGTAACCCAACATTGACCAGAGATCTTTTTGCGTTTTAATGTTTGAAGCATACACTGCTGGAATGGGAGACGGCTCGATGAGTCAGCCCTTGTAATCAACAGAAAGACCCACAGGCTATTTCTGTACGTATGTATACGAACATAGCGGCTTTTCCAGCGTGGTTCCCTTGGCGTTTAAATGATATTACTTATCTTTTCCCACGAGCTGTAGCATCTTAGATCACACCGCGACACTATCCGGCCCACAATCTAGTTTTTGCATTTCGAATCTCATCAAAGCTTGCTTCCTCCCCTCCCATCCCTCCCTCTCTCCAGTCTGTCTGCTAATGATTTGCTTAATTAGATAAAGAAACTCAGTAACTCAGATTTTAAGAAAGAAGTTGAGAGAAAAAATATATAAATTTGTAAGACAGTTTTGTTTATTGTTATTTAATGTTTAAACTTGCTTTTTATGGCCTTTATTAAAAAAAAACAAAAAAAAAAAAACACTTGATATCATTGCATTAAGTTTAGCTTCAATGAGCTTTGTCGTTTCTGTTTTATTACAGTCCGATGGAGGTTTCAATAGATGAGGAAATATCCAACAGATCGTTCACGCTTTACACTCTCTCTCTCTCTCTCTCTCTCTCTCTCTCTCTCTCTCTCTCTCTCTCTCTCTCTCTCTCTCTCTCTCTCTCTCTCTCTCCCTCCCTCCCTCCCTCCCTCTGTGTCTCTATGTCTCTCTGTCTATCTATCGATCTATCCAACTATTTTACACACACACACACACACTCATAGATTCTCCCTTCTCTTGTGTTGAGTCTTCAGTCAAAAAGAAAAAAAAAATGTGTCATGTGTGATATTTTTGCATTGCCATTGAAAAAACTTTAGCCTGTAATATCTTTCAGTCATAGTTCACATTTTGAAGTTTGCAGTCTGTGATGTTAGTCTTCTTCATAACTTTCGCAGGATTCGATACAACCATGGTGTCTTGAGCTTAATATATGGACACTTAGAGAAATCTAAAGATTTGGAATAACTTCATTAATTTTACTCGAGTTTTAGAAAACCCTACTTAGTCTATGTTTTCACGGGTTTCCTGACACCTTGTTTAAGTTTCTAGGAGCAGGTGCAGCTGCAGTATTATAAGTAACGCGCTTTGAAATCGTCAATGCTGATATGTTTTGATGTTCGATTTATTATTTCCACTCCCACGTTGCATGCCAGCGACACAGGTATAGAGAAACTCGGCGAGCTTCGTGTGGAGTGGAATCTGAACTTTGTAGCTTTTTCTGATTCGGTACAGCTGAGCCTTAATTAGTTTGAATTGGAATTTTTTGCTAGCACCCAAGGAAAATTTTTCTTTAAGAATGGCAGTAAAAGACGTGCAGCTGTATAACCAACAGCTCGCAATTTTGAAACATTCCATTTTTTTTAAACATGATTGTCTTTTTCACGCGTTATTCGCGGTGCAAACCAGCCACAGAGAGCAAATGACTTGTGTTAAGATTATGCAACTCTTAAAATTTGCGAATCAGAGACTTTTGCTATTTACACTTAACCGTGCGAGTTCACATATTACTGATTTAACATCAAAACAAGCAAATTTTAAGGCGAGAACTTTCCTAGAATGTACTGAACCAATATGTTTGAAAAAATCATCAGCTGATAAGAATTGGTTACCTAGGTAACTGATATATATCCTCGGTAAATGACCTGTAGTGCGTCTAAAAAATAACACACAGACTCTTTTTCCTCACCTCAAATGACATGACAGTTCCAAAGGAGAGATCTGATTTGCTTTAACTGCATAAACTAACTGAAACACCTTGATTAGTTAATCCAGTGTGTCTGCCCATGATTGTATGTAATTATTCCATTTTCTTGTGCGACCAACCCTTCATAAGAAAGCAAATCAGTGTTTTATTTTTTATCAAGACACTCAGTGGACCAGCCCCTAATAACAATTTTCTTCTTGAGAAAATCTCCTTCGTTTTCCCTTAATCCGAATGCGGCCTGGTCCTGAGGAGTTTTTGTCGCATGCCATTACTTATTCATAAAAAAAATGATCTAATTCTTTTCTGTGCTCTGTCTGTTTCTTGTGAGCAGAAGTAATCGCAAGGTCTAGCAAAGAGAGACACAATGTTAATTTTCTTTCATCTCCCTGTGAGTTTCTCTTACGTTTATCAAAGGACCAGTAATGTTGCTTATAACTGAGGCCAGGGTGAAATCAAGTGCTCGAGTCCACTCGATTTTCAGGCACGTGCCACAATGAAGCAACCTGTCCGAGTAGGCCTGAACATGGCCTAGAATATCTATTAATAATAACTTAACAACCTGACTAGACACTCAGTTACTCTTGGTGACAGAGAGCTACATGCCTAAACCTCTCTGGTACTGCCGCTGTAGAGCGGCGAACTGTAGCCTGCACCACAGCACCCCTCTCGGGCTGGCCTGGTGTTTGTCTACCTGGAGACCGGGCTCTAGGTGAGCGCCTGCTCTGAGATGTTCAAAGAAAAAAAAAAAAAACTCGCTCGTGTGAGAAAACTGAAACAGGACGAGTCTTTTGGCAACCGAACCATTTTGAAGAGGATTTTTGTGTGAATGTGCACGTCAATGTGAATGGACTAAAACACCCGGAAATTCTTTGTTCTTGGAGAATATAGTTCTTTATTCACAGGTCCTTGTTTTTTATTTCCTTTCCTTCAAAGCATACCACTTGCAGTGATTTATAAAGTATCAAACCTTTTCTTTTCCTGCGCGTGACCTCGTGTTAAACACTGCCAAGTAAGTTTCTGAGACGCACATCATTCTGAAAGATTACAAAGTTGTGTTAAATTTTATTTTTATCCGCAAATGTCTTCTTCATGTTTACTTGAGATACCACTGTGTCACTTTCAAGACGACACAATTTCTCTATTAGTCATACCTTTGAAGTTTTAATCAATAAACTTGTTTACGACATAATTATAAAAAATTTGAAAACATTTTGGTTTTCAACTCTTAAATCCATTAGTGTATGTCAATATTTCTCCGTGATCTATCCTATCGCATTAAATTGTGATCGCATAATACATAAATCAATGACAGTAACAAATTGATGTAGATTTGTTTAAAAGTTCTATCCTCGTCTCTATAATATTTTAATCACAGGGAAACAGCCACTAACTTGATAAATCTGGGGAGCAGATTATAAGCTCTTATTATGTAGATGAGTATTATTGATACAGTGTTCAAGTATAATAACATTACTAAACACAAGTTATTTTTTTCCTGAAATTCAGCTACCATGAGAGTGAAAAATCCCTTTTTATAAAATCAATTTACGCTCCAGTTCTTGAATCATAGGCAAGTACTTATTGCACCCTAGGCAAAAGTCTTGTTGAAGATGTGAAGAACAAGAGGCTGCACGATGTGTCAATGCCCTTAACATTTCACGAACTTCTTGTATGGTTTCCATCATTCTCTCTGAACAACCGAGTAAGCTCAGAACGATGACTGCCAGGAGTGACAGTAGATTCAATTACTGGTTGCCCAATGTGTGTTTACTCACATGGGTTCTGCTAAACGGTTTGATGTGAGCAGTTACTGACATAGAATCATATCTCGCCTTTCATGTTTGTTATTTTTGTTTTTTTGTGTTTTTTTTTTAATCACTAGAAATAGGAAGCCTTGCCCATACAGCAAATGGAGTCCATTTATTTTAACAGTAAGAATATGAGGCTCAAAGTTCTTTGATATACCTGAGAATTAGTCGACATTCAAAACGTAGGGGTGAATTAAGGTATTCGATGGAAGTTGCCAATAATGCGGGTACAAAACGATCGATTTTTTTTTTTTTTTTTGCTGCATCTATTCATCGCATCGTTTTAAAGCATCGGCAAATGCTGCAACCCTTCTTTGAACTATTTCTTTTCTTGATTTTATTAAAGTGCGAACATAAAAGTTTCCACTTCTTTTAAACATCGTAATGAAAAGGAAAGCGTTGGATATTTTGTTGTTACCGAAAGCTAAATACTTAAGCATCTGTGGATAATCATGTGTAATATTCTTTGCTATATTGGTTGTTACGTTGAAGAGATGGCATAAAACTTTGTTAAAAGAAAGCGTAAACAGGCGCTGAAGGATTACTTTACAGGAATAGACCACGTCTTGTTGACGTGTATTGCTTCTATTTGTGATACACTGTTTGAACTGCAGTCGTCTTATGGAAAAAATGGTTAGGAAATTTACACGAGTACTTTGCATACTTTTTTATGTTGGAATCTTTCAAAGAAGCTGTGTATTTCTACCCTATTGGGATATTTTTACTAAAAATCTGGAGATAAAAATTTAGCTGGCCTATCGCGTGGTCGTTCAAGGGAGCTTCCATCAGAGGGGAAGGTTGAACCGAGATGGAGCGGCCCAAACGCGAGCGCTACATCCGCGACAAGTATGGTAAATACTACAAGAGCAACGGCTACAGCAATAACCGAGCTAGTGATGGAAGTATCAGCAGCAGCGCCAGCTCTCACAGCATCAGCAGCAACTGCAGCACCGGGAGCACCAACAGCTGCAAGCTGGACCGCTGGTCACTGCATCAGCTCCGTCGCGATGACCAGAGTCAGTGGTATCACAACTACACCTGTCCGGTCTATGACAGTCACCAGGTAGATAGCATTAAGGTTGTCTCATATCATGGCGAGTTGGTTGCTTGGCCTTGGTTTGTGATAGACGATGGATTTTTATTAATTTGTGTTAACTGTTTGTGTGCGAATGGTTTTTTATTACACTAAAACTGTCCTCCAGTCATTCCTTGAGAATTGCTGGCTAAAGGGACGGATTCACCTCATTTTAGCAGCTTTAGTCAACAGTCATACAGCGTATATTAGTCAAGGATGGAAATTTGAGAGAGTGAGAGAGAGAGAGAGAGAGAGAGAGAGAGAGAGAGAGAGAGAGGGAAAGAGAATTCTGAGCACGAAGGTCTGGATATAGTCTCTTCATCAACGTTGTCTGGTGCAGGGGTGGGGGTGGGGGAAGAAGGGAATGGACAAATTAATATTTAGATGGGTGTTATGTATTTTGTATTAATAAATGTATCGATGAACGCAAGAGGTACATTTATGGTGTGTTTATTTAACTAATCTACACAAAAAGTCGGTGCGCATCACGTTTTTGCCTATATTTATTATATACAAGAGCAATGTGGAGGAAACATGGAAGATGACATTTTATCATGCTCTGCTCAAAACCATGACATTTCGCAGTAGTTTATGCGTTTTACGTGAACTCACTTTGCAGGGAATTTTTTATTTAATTCGTTATAAGCCAAGTAATTTAAAAATTCATTGTCATTTCACACCTAGCTCACTCTGTCTCTCGATTTTTCTCTCTCTGTTTTTGTGTGACAGACTTGCTTCTCTCTCTCTCTCTCTCTCTCTCTCTCTCTCTCTCTCTCTCTCTCTCTCTCTCTCTCTCTCTCTCTCTCTCTCTCTCTCTCTCTCTCTCTCTCTCTCTCTCTCTCTCTCTCTCTCTCCCCTCCACTCCTTATAATGGGTTCTTTTTTGTTCTGTTAGGCTTTTCGAAAAATTTCTCTCTCATTCACTCTCTTTATGTTTGTTTGTACCAATCAATTGTCCCATTATTTTCTCTAAACTTTTTTCTTTCTCCCATATACATTAAAATGTTTTCTTTCTTTCATTCTCGCCTTTTTATACTTTTTAATTTTCTTTTCTTTCTTTTTTTCAATCCCTTGATTTCACCACTGCTACAGTTTTTTGTTTTTTTAATCTTATTCTGCGTCATTAGTATCTCCTTTCATCATGCAATAGTCGTTTTAGGAGAAGCCAACATTTCTGATTCCCTTTCTTGAGATCTGAAAATAATTAAGCAAACCATGGCAGCATACCAAAACTAAGCTTGCATCTGGATCAACCTCTAAACCTTTGTAAGATTCATGTAGATAGATCTAAATCTCAAGACCTCGGTCCATTAATACATCTTGATTAGCTCCCCTGGACTTTTATCTAAATTGATCCCGGAGGCTCAGAGCTAGTGCCTGTGTTGAAGTACCGCCACGGAAATAGACTAGATAAACGCATCTATCTGGATGTGTGCCCAGCTTGCCGGTGAGGGGTCTCCGCCTGCATATGGGCTCCATCGGGCGGAGATGTGATTGCCTGATACGTGGTGCGCGCTCAGCCCTGGCCTGTAGCTATGCTGTTTGATGATAAACGGCTTTATTCTGTAAGTCTGGAATGATGGCTTGGTTATTGCTGATAGCTTCGGAATCCCAGCAAGATAAGCAAAGTTGACACGGTACGAAGTTCTAAGAGTTCGGCTTTATCAGAATGAAAATTATTACATGTATGGACCCTAACGCATTTACATTATAAACATTTTATTGCAGGTCTTGAATTTATTATACCAGTATTTCGAAAACAAGCTTTTTCAGACCTCACCCGTACCATCTGCATAAAATATATTGTTTCGTTACACTAATTCGTATCTGAAAGCTCTGACCAAAAGTCTAAACATTCTTCGATTTTAAATTTGAATTTTTAATGCAGTAGCTTTTGGCAGGAAATACTGAAAATTACTATATATTCGCATCAGCTAAATGAAGATAGAGTCGCCCATTCCCTCCTTGTCCATCAACCAACGAGCGACAAGAGCACGGCATGTGTCGGTGAAGATTACCAGGGTGCTCTTGGGTTACGTCCTGTTCAGGTAAGAGAGAATGAGTGATCTTCCTCTAGATCAGCAATACAGAGACGTGGCAATGAGTGATCGGGCGAGAGAGCTTTCAATTCGACCGTGACAATAATTAATTTTCCGGACCCCCCTAGATCTAAGAAGGGGCCGAGATGGTTTGCAGGCCCGGCGTCCTTGGGGAGGAAGGAGCGCGGCGAAGTTGGAATCTGGAGATTGTAGAAAAGATTCAGTAGGGTAGAGAGGATAAGGAGATAGCCATGAATTCAGCTGTACCGTTACTGTGATATCAGTAACACATCTATATATGCAACGCTTGCA
The DNA here is from genome assembly GCA_033675545.1 of Elysia crispata. NCBI lineage: Eukaryota > Metazoa > Mollusca > Gastropoda > Plakobranchidae > Elysia > Elysia crispata. The sequence continues at coordinate 104,219 of JAWDGP010004573.1, read as the reverse complement.
TGGTCATGGTTTATATAGTCGTAACCTGTGTTTTGACGGGATTCACCTCTCTCTTCAGTAGGTATAGGTAACTTTGATCGTGAGAACCGAGCCCTACAAGCAGACGCTTGGTTCTTAGTGCTTATAAAATATTCGTCACATAGATATTATCTAATTAAACAAAATTGTCACAGAATACTGGTTCACAAGATGTAAAACATTTCGAAGAGAATTGGGAAACTATTAACAATCATGACATTTGTAGTTTTTATTTGCGTACAGGAACAATTTTTCTCTTTTTTTTTTTAACCGATGCGGCCGTTTTATCTTTGTACGGAAGTTGTGGGTGTGTGGGATTTTTTTTTTCGGCCGTGACCTTCAGTTTGCGCAGATAGTTTTAACGTCTTTCAGCTATCATCATTTGAATATACTGAAAGATCGTGAAGCGAGGGAGGAAATGTTATGACAGATTGAAGCTAGATGGGCTATATAAGGCTTCTATATATAAATTTATGAAGTCTCGGGGCAGCCGGCCGGAATGTTGTAATGGGTACCGTGCTGACAGATACTACAGGCCTGGCCTGCTACTGCTGCAGGAGAGAGGTACTGGAGACATTGGAGGGGGGGCAGCGAAATGTTGCCGGTGATGAAGATATGTTGGGTTATAATTTTTATTCGAAAAGAGAGACAAAATGAATTGAACATCAATTGTCTATTTATTAATATTCCTAGCAAGGAGCACGAAGGGAACGCTGGAATAATAACCAGATAAGATTTGTCTTAAAAAAAATAGTGTGGTTGGTTCAATATTAAAGGTTTGATCAAATTGGTGTTTGCTGGCGTTTGGGTCTTCTTTTTTTTGTTTGTTAAAAAAACAGATTGGCAAACTTGAATCATAATTTTCGACGCACCGAACACAAATAAGACATCCGCAATCGAAAAGAAGCATTGGAAGTTTTACTCTCATGGAGTACCTCAGGCAGAAGAGAGAGAGAGAGAGAGAGAGAGAGAGAGAGAGAGAGAGAGAGAGAGAGAGAGAGAGAGAGAGAGAGAGAGACAGACAGACAGACAGACAGACAGACAGACAGACAGACAGACAGACAGACAGACAGACAGACAGACAGAGAGAGACAGAGAGACAGAGACAGAGCTAGAGAAACAGAGACAGAGAGACAGAGACAGACAGACAGAGAGTGATAGACAGACAAACAGGCAGACAGACAGATATAGAGAGAGATGCAGAAAGAAAGACCAGGCAGATATCCAGAGAGAGAGAGAGAGAGAGAGAGAGAGAGAGAGAGAGAGAGAGAGAGAGAGAGAGAGAGAGAGAGAGAGAGAGAGAGAGAGAGAGGAAGAGGCAGAAAGCCAGACACACATGGATGTAGAGAGTAGGAGAGACAGAAAATCAGCGTTGATGTGAGAGGGACAGGGGGGAAGGAGGGGAGAGCATGCAGACCAGAGCGAACACTCACTTTCGTTAAGCGAGGAATAAAGAGATAGAATTTCACACCCTCTAATCAGGTTGAAGAAAGCTGAGGAGGATCTGGTATCATAGCAATATGGCCTGCCCTCCGTGTGTTTAAGTAGATTGCTTTCTGCTGTACATAGCTCGTGCCAAAACTATGTTGAACGTGTAGATCAGTATTTTAGAAAAAATGTCAGCTAGCAGGGTATTTGTAAACCTTTCAGACTCGACTCAATACACAGCAAGTGCAAAGGTGAGACTTTAATCATGCTCGTCATAAATCTTTAGGAAGAAGAAGAAGAAGAAGAAGAAGAAGAAGAAGAAGAAGAAGAAGAAGAAGAAGAAGAAGAAGAAGAAGAAGAAGAAGAAGAAGAAGAAGAAGAAGAAGAAGAAGAAGAAGAAGAAGAAAAAGAAAAAAGAAAAGAAGGAGGAGGAGGGGGAGATAAATAAAAATATAAAGAGAAGTAGAAGTTAAATAAACGAGAAGTTGAAATATTGTTTACTCTGTAGAACAGTTACTTGTCTTTACTATAACATATTTATTCAGATTTGTCATACCAAAAATGACTTGGACAAAGTTACTTTTGCCCGACTCCTTACCCTTCCATAAGGTCTTCAGAGAGTAACTAGGGCTCATTGAACAGCTCAGTTGCCCCTGCACAGAATCCCATCTTAAGCCATACCCACTTAAGTGGCTCACGAGTCCGAAATCTTTCGGCCAGAACTCCTAATCACACCTTATCTGGTGCCGCTGGTCATTGTCAAGAGCTCTGCGATATTGATCTTCTTTGTATGATCTCACTGATTATCAAAAACTACTCTTACCCTTTTTCATTAACCTTCACCAAAAGCCTTTGTTTCCATCGTTAAGTACACTTTTCAAAAATGCTTTTGGTTGAATGGATGTAAAGATTTCAACCGCGTTCAGGTGCTCATAAATGACAGAACCAGTAAGAATTGTATCTTGTTTTATGGACAGGAACCTCACAAGCATTAACACAGCAAACCTGAAGTTTCCCACGTGATGATTGGCTGTTATAGATGGAAATGCCGGAATAGGTTTCGCACATGACTACTTGTATTGACCACCCGTTTTGAATTCATTGTATAGTAGTTAGGGACTTCCTTGTTAACTCTAGAATCTACTGTAAGCTTAATATAAGATAGCTTACAAAAATTTTAGCATGGCACTGGTCTTCGATGGTTCAAGTTTTTATGGATTGATGGTATAAATGATTATGATGGTATAATGTACTTCGAGTCTCTGAGAATACGAGACTTCTGTAGAGAGGACAAAAGCTTTTAACGAGCCACACCTAGACGATTAGTTGAAGTCGAGATATAGAATCAGAATATCACGCTGACACAGACAAAAAGACAGACAATCTTCTTTCGGACAGATTGGAAGATGGGGACGAGAATTTATACGGGTATATATATCGTAAACTACGACATTATTATTATTATTATTATTATTATTATTATTATTATTATTATTATTATTATTATTATTATTATTATTATTATTATTATTATTATTATTATTTCGTTTTATCAACTTACTAACTTAAGAGACAAGAAAGAAGTTTTCATTCATAATCTTCCAGACTTGAGTGCTTACAATGTACATAAATGCTTGTAATTTACAAGGCCGGCGCTAAGTATCTAAGCCAGCTTTGAGATCTGAGACCTCTATCTCGTCTGGTGTTGTAGCACTCCATCTAACATTTGTAACACTGCTGATAAATGTCCCACCTGGTGCCGTTATGTCCGAGAGCTAGCGTGATGTATTTTGTTCATTATCAACCTCAAGAGATATCCTAGCTCGAAATATTTTTATCTGTCTGACTCCGTTGCCCTGTGCCTGCGTCATTAGAATCTTAAGGAGACATAAGAGGAATCGAATACAGCTTCTGAGAAAATCAGCTTGAATGTTCTTTCACAAAGCCTCTTTCTCCTTATCTGAAATGCCACACTATTTTCCTTGCCCCCTCCCCTTCCTCTCTCATTCTCTCTGGCAATTTGTCTTTCTCTCTCTCACTGCAATGCACACACCACTTGTTATTCATGGTTTCATTTCTGTATCTTTCAAAACATCTGTTTACTATCCGTCATTAAATGCCTGTATCGAAAGTAATATCAGTTCCAAACACTAGGTAAAAACCAGCACTGTTCTATATCTCCTAGTGCTGCATTGTGCTCTAACGATTCAGCTATTATGATTGTTATGGTCCCTCACCTCAGACTGCTCAAGTGTCCTACCTGGACAGGGTCCTCTCTGCAACCCCCCCACCCCCCCTTGCCGTACCACCCTTGCTCAGAACTCTTCTTGAATTACCAGCCACAGTTTCTTTCCAACTCGGCTACCCTCGACGTTGCTCATTAGATAGCGGAGCTGTTATCAACTCAGGGCCGACTAACCAACCCAACAGGCCGTGCTAAAATCTGACCTAATTTGATGAATGATCTCGCTCCAAGGCCGACTGATCTATCAATCATATTAATTAGGCGGTTCCCCCTCAAGATTAGATTGTTGTGGATAAAGACACGCCTTTTCCGTATACTACAGATCTTTAGAGCATACATTATAGATTTAGACTTCGCTTTTTCCGTATAGCACAGATTCTTAGGGCATAGGCCTACATGATTTAATCAGGTTTCCTTTTTGCGTATACTACAGATTCTTAGGGGATACATGATTTTGTCCGGTTTGCAGAGAGAGCAAGGGCCCTCGGTATACATGAAATCAGGATCTTTATATCTTGTTTTTTAAGAATTTTCGTTTGAACCAATTCTCATAATCGCCACTGTGTCTAATAAGTAAGTATAACATTGCATGACACGATAAAAACTCTTATTTACCCTCTTTGTACTTTTGTCTCTTTTAAAGTGCACACGTTACTCTCCTTTTTATTTTCGAAATTGAAAAATCAGTTTCGTCTGTCTAGAGACAGATTAGACTGGAGGATTTGTATACCACTTTGAACCTGCAGTCACCATTCTTGGCTAGTCATTCATTACCAATTCCTTAGTTTCGTCTAAAATAAATGGGATAAAAATTAGGAGGGATATGTACAAGAAAGAGAGACAAAAGAGAGAGGGAGAGAGAGAGAGAGAGAGAGAGAGAGAGGGGGGGGAGAGAGAGGGTGTGTGTGTGTGTGCGAGTGGTAAAAAAAATCAACCACAATCCTAGATCTAGCTCAAGACCGACAAATAAGACAAAAGACGTGAAAACATAAGGATAGATGGAATGGACATGGATCGAACCTGCACCTTGATACGGCACCCATCGTCTTACCGAGACAAGACCAGATACTTAACCAATGAGCTATCCACATCTACAAAAATAGATGCTTCAGGAACAGTGACTTTCATGCTAGCTTGAAAAGAGAGAGAGAGAGAGAGAGAGAGAGAGAGAGAGAGAGAGAGAGAGAGAGAGAGAGAGAGAGAGAGAGAGAGAGAGAGAGAGAGAGAGAGATTTTTTTTAATGTAATATGAACATCTATGTCAAGAACTTTTCCCTATTCATTTTCTAGCTTAAAGCTTTCCGGTTTGTTTTTTATAGTCGTACCTTGAAATTATATAACGTTACTTTCGCTTACTGCGGTATACCATCAAAGGGCAGGCAACTAATGGTAATGCTTTTTAAACTAGTACCATTTCTGTGCAAAGAACAATAAGAGTTACCTTCCAAGTGATAGAACAGTATTTTACTGGTCATCTCCCTTTTCTTTACCCCCGCCATCATCTTTTGAAGATGGTTCTTTATGATTTCTTGTTTATCTCTTTCTACTCTGTTTCATTGCTGTCCCGGCCTTGGAGAGTTTATGTATAAGATATCTCTCTATGAGACACCGCTGTGTAAACCCTAGGGGGGGCTGCCTTATCAGATAATAGTCGGAATTCCTGAACTTTTTTGATGTGCTATGGTCTCTTTGATGATCTTAGGTAAATCAATTACTACTCTAGAATAATCAAGATTACTACAGTGTAAACACCTTTTTCCTTGACCTTCAAAGCTCTAACTTAAGCCTTGCAGAAATGCTATTTTAAAATCGATAGAAAACGCAAGAATTTGTAATCTTTATGCTATTCGTGGTGAGTCGCTGCAAGTCTTTTCTTGAAGTTTTTCAGTGGACGGATGCATCAATACTGTTCAGTTTTGATGATAAGTGAGAAGATTAAAAAAAACAAAAAACAAAAAAAAAACGTTAAAACCCTTCTGACAAAATGCAAGCGAAAAGTGTGAGAAAATTAGAGTAAAGAACGAGGTAAAATAGAGAGAGAAAGTAAGAGTGAGTGAGAGAAATCGAGGGATAAAAATAGACAAAGAGAAAGAGAGATAGAGAGAAAGGGAGACTGACAGGCATGGACAGAGAAAGGATTCGTTATTCTAATTATTACCCACAAGCTAGAGGTGCGTGTTATGATTTGTATCTTCCTCTCTCCGGGCGAGCCAGCAACAGTGGCGCGGCTGGCTGCTTTCACAATCAAATTCTACATAGTGTCGAGGCTTCGGTTTACCGAAACAGGTGTTTCCTAGCATGGCTATAATAACATAGCACTTGCAGCCCGCTCACGGTATGTCTATGAGAAATGCAGGTGAATGTTGATGATATCCGGGAGCGATACAGGGACGCTATGTTTGCCTCCCATTCCGTGCCCCCACCAGCTCGAGGTTGTATTTATAGATTTGTGGTCCGTAAACAAACCCGTCTGGTGTACCGAGAGCCTCGAGTATGTTCCGCCCAGCGCTTGTTTTTATATCCTGTGTTGCTGATCCTTTCAAAAGTCACCCATGTGAATCTTGGTTGGAAAGATAATAAGGGCATTTTTTTTTTTTTTTATGAAAGACGCCCCACGCGGTGTACAGTTTGTTTAAGGTGTACTTGTAATACTTTTACTTCACTAGTTGATCGTTAGGTTGTCTCGTAGGTATTGAAAAATACTTGCTTGAAGTTGTAGTGAGAAGGACGCGTTTGATCAGAGTATGAGGCACAATGAAAGTCACGGTTTAACCAATGGACAAATATATTGTAGAGACTTTTCTTTTTTATAGAAAAGCTTAATATGTAAATCGTCTTACTTACTATCTCTCATTCTCTCGTTCACTCTGTCTCCCTCTCTCTCTCTCTCCCTCTCTCTCTCTCTCTCTCTCTCTCTCTCTCTCTCTCTCTCTCTCTCTCCCTCTCTCTCCCTCCCTCCCTCACTTTCTCTCTTTCTCTCTCTCTGATGTCTTTGTCCCTATTTTCACTCTTTCTTTCGTCCTTTTTGTCACTCTTTTTCTTACTCCCTTTGTCTATCTTTCCTTTTCTCCTTCTCTATCACACACACACTAACACCACTGCACACTTCACTTTTTTTCATTATTTGTTATGCATGCTTTGCACTTTAGGCTCAAATTGACCACAATAATTTTGAGCTAAAACTCATTAAAGTGTGGAAATTTCATCTTAATGATCTTTAAGAAAAATGAAATAACTCTGACCCTAGATATATAAAACCTTAATTTACCAACGTCAAAGCATTTTCTTCTATTTTATACCACATACTAAACTGTGTTGATACAAAACATTCGTCTTCGGGAATTTTCGACGTGTGTTTGATTCTCCTTGGCTGCCTCAAATCATAACTGTTGCAGTGGCGATCTTTCTGATTAGAAGGGGAATAAGCAAGCAGTAACATCATGGCTTTAACGGGCCGCAATTATTCTTAGTGATTATTCCCCTTAGACTTTATTTCTCTTTTCAGTTTCCCTCCTAAGGGGATAGTCATGTTTGCAAAGATTTGCCAGCTCTTTTCGCTATGTTAATTTATCTTATACCTCCTCCTCCACTGCCTCCCTTTTATGGATGCTATATATTATATTCCTTTTATTCACTATTCTGACTTTAAAATCGAATCCGCTCTACTTTTATTTCTTTCTTGGTATTTTTCTCTTCCTCCGATTCATTTCTTTCTCTCCCATCTCCGATCTCCCCACCTTTTTATCTTTATATGACTGTTTATTTTATTTTATTTTATTCTGTTTTTTACTTATTTCAATATTGATATTAGAAAACTAGCAGGCAACCCAGCCTTTGGCCATCTTTCAACTATAGAAGGATAGAAAGAACTTGACAATTCTAGCAAACCTAATGATAATTATGCGAATCAGATGTAATTGAAAAATAAGAATATTTTGATTTTTTATTCAGCGCCCGGTAGACACAAAGGTCATATTCATTTCTTGGTACATATTTCAAAGTTTGTTGTGAAATAAATTACTTCATGTTCCAATAAGATATGCTTCGCAAAGATATGAATCAAAATGGATGGAAAATGTTCAATAAGGAACGTAAAAAGCCAAATGGGATCGGGAATGCGTAGGCCTAACCTTCTAACATCTTCGTCAAACTAGACTCGAGTTTGTTAACCCAGCTGATGATCAGTAAGACAGGGGTCACAGGTCAGAGACAAGTCTGTTGCTACGTGTTTTGATTGGATGTGTCAGTTGAGAACTTTGGCAGGCAGTCTGGTACAGCAATGGTTCCAATTCCTTTCCCCACCAGACAGGTATTTTCAATAATGTCAGACCGGCTGGGGATCATCGGCTTGGATCGTGGGGAGAAATGGAAGTAGGGACCAATAGCGCTATCTCTAACCTATCAAGTCCATACACTACCACACCCACACATACAGTCATCATCATCACCATCATCGTCCATTGATGCAGCCTTTATGAGAGATTTATTTTTATTATTTTGCACAAGTTGTCTCTAGTTGGAGTAATAGTAATTTTCTTTTTTTTTTTTTTTTTTTTTTTGGGGGGGGGGGGGGGGTGGGGGGGGGGGTGGTGTGGGAGAGAAAGAGAGAGAGAGAGAGAGAGAGAGAGAGAGAGAGAGAGAGAGAGAGAGAGAGAGAGAGAGAGAGAGAGAGAGAGAGAGAGAGAGAGAGAGAGAGAGAGAGAGAGAGAGAGAGAGTGAGCATGTATTGAATTAAGGCTTGCCATAGCTTTCCAGCACTTGTGATAGCTTATTGAGTAATAGCAGCTCTTTTCTGTCACTCACTTACACCGACATATAGTGCATGTTGGCCAGTAATAGTACCAGTCCAGGCACACGATCCATCTCTATCAGCGCCAGTGATTCCACCATGTAGGTCCAGGTGTCGGTACAGATCCAGTGATAAATGCCGCCAGCGGTGCTTACTGCCCGGCTCAGCCCGGCTCAGCTGCTGCAGTGACTTGCGTCTGGACGATTGGCGTCGCGAGAATTTTAATTTCTTCCTTCCTAACCATACTTGTTTAGTCTCATCTATTCCAACCCATTGCTTTTATAAATTACAATCTGCTTTCAGTTTTCCCATATGTTTTTTTACTAGATTTGTTCAAGGTTACTGCTTTTAAAGCTCTGAGTTCATCGTTTGTGGTCGACTGGGCTTGTAACATTCTTTAATCAACCAATCCTACATTTTACTCGCGTCATCAGAATCAAACTGTCGTTGCATGTGATTGTCCAAAACTCTTTGCCGATGTCTTAAAAAATGGTTTTTGGTTTTCTTTTTCTTGTGGGGAGGGGTGTTTTTTTTTTCTTTTTACGATTTAGCTTTTATATTCCTTCGTCAACCAAATGATAAATTTATTTTTCTATTGCATCTCACGCCTATTAAAAGTACAGGTATTTCAGCATTCTGCAGAATTGCTCCTAGCAGCATTCATGGAATCCATTCAATGTCATAGTTGTTTAACGTCTTTTCTAAAGAGAGCTTTCTCCGCTCAGTTTGTCTCACCTGGCTCTCTTCAATAGAATCCTCACTGGCACCAGGTGTTGGCCATTTGTCCCCCCCCCCCCATACACACACACACACACATCCTTACCATGACATCCGACGTTCCGTCTGGCCAAACAAGTCTAGCCTTGGTTTAAGATTCAGATCTAGTCCATAATAGCTATAATATACTCACCGTTTCAAATGTAATTAATGGCGAATTTGAAAGTAGTAGCTCAAAGTGCAAATGGTATGTGTCAAACAAAGGCTGAGACCTTGGGAGATTTAGAGCGTTTGCCTCGTTTTGTGCTAACAGATAGTCTAGACATCTGCTAAACTCAGCAAAAATCTTGTCGCCTGTAGTAAAGAAAGAATATTAGAGATTTGACGATAAAACTGTTTTCTTTTGTTCAAGCTCTTGTGTATTAAAGTAAAATAACGAGTTAGATTATCAAATTATGTACAACATTCTTAGACGGTCGTTTGCAGCTGGTGAAAAAGTTTGCGTTATTTTAGTTTTCTTTCCAAGCTATTGTTACCCTAGCTTTGTCGTTGTTAAGATCATGCATTGTCCGTGGTCTGTTATCAGCAAAATGTTGTTGATAAGATCAATCTTCTAAAGATTTGGACTCCTGCAAAACGAGAACAAATTTTCTACATGCACAAACTTGACAGGATAGTATCGCGAAAGTAAACAAGCGTGTGATTTGATGCTCACCGAAGATCTAATTACCGTCAGGCAAGACAAGCTTAGCAGCTAACGTCTGGACTATCATATCATTTTACCCCCCTTTTTTTTTTTTAGATATTATCAGGAATTCACGCACCTACACATCACCACGTGAGCACATGGCACCGATGAAAGTTCTTAGTTCCTGGTCATTTTTTTTTTTATTAATCAAGGATGGCTCGGTTATAGCGCAAGGAATTTTTTTTTTAAGTTTTTTGGTTAGTATTTTTATTTTATTTTATTTTTTCTTTTGGAGACGCCACTTAAACTTCATTACTGTTAACCATCACGAAATCAGTATCCATTTTTTCTGTCTTCAGTTTTTTATCCTATTCATTTCTCCAACAGTTAAAAAAACGTCATAATTATGTCTACGAATTTTTTTTCTAATATTTTTTCTTTATCTCATTTTCTGAATTATTTGATGCCATGGTTTTTCAACTTCTTTACTTCCCCTTTTTCTTTACCTCTTTTTCCCTTTTCTCTATCTTAATTGTGTTTCTGTTTGGGCAGTCGTTTTCTTCCCCTTTTAATTTATCTATCTATAAATCTACCCATCCATCTATTTTTTTGCCTTTCTAACCCATCCATCCGTTTGTCGGGTTTTCCATTTATAGCTATCTGGTTATTTCTTTTCTTTATCTTTTTATATTTTACCATTTATGCAATCCTTAATTTATTTTTTTTCTCTTTGCCTTTTCGTAAAATCTTTTTATTTTTTTTTTATATATTTTGTTTTAGTTTAGGACCTATCACCTCTCTATGTTTCCTTCGTAATTTCTCGATTTCATGTACCTCTTTACTATACTACATCTACTTGTTTGTCCATTTCTGTCCCTTTCTCTTTCCGTCTATCGATCCAGCCTACTCACTCCTAGCTGTTCGGCAACTCGCACTTTTTATCTTATCAGGTGAACCAATGAGTTTCCCATGTGCATGTAGCTCTCTCTGTACCGCCCGCCAGGTCGGCTTTCCCTCACGGAAGCAGGGGGTGCAGAGATAGCAAATCTTTCTCTCATCGTGCCAACCCTGTAGGTGGCCCCAACAGGTAAGTCGGTCTCATAGTCAAAGAAATCAGCTTTTTAACCTCTGACTACCCTGAACTCATCTCAGTTTAACAAACTTGCCCCATGCCCGCTATTTTGTAACATTCAAGAATGTACAAGGTTGGAACTTGTGACTTCTGCTTTCCTTCTGAGCAACTATTCTTATAATGTATACAGTAGCTATCTTGAAGATGAGCAAATATTTATTTTATTTTCGAAGCTGCCCCCCCAAAAAAACCAAACAAACCACCAGATTTATTGCTGAAAAATCAATTTATAACATGACTCAAGCTAGCAGCATTTAACCTTTATTAAAAAGTCGATTTGAAAAGCGTTAATGTCGAAGCTGTAGATAAGTATTGTACTGATATCTAGAGCTGAGTGCCCGTATTCTTTATCGTATTTTGACGTCTAGATCCTTGCAACCACTGCGGAAAACACAATTGCTCTTGTTCGGTCATTAATTTGCTTCGCGGCTTTACCTTACCTAAAAAGTTATTGTTCCAAATTTGTGTACAGTCTCAATGCTCCTTCTATTCCCTTAGTTTGAAATGGCCTTTCAAATCCCATACCCGCAAAGACACGTTTGCTCCGAATTGCTCTGAGAGAAACCATCTTTTTGCGGATAACCATTTATGTAGAAAGGAAAGATTCTGACAAAAGCCCATCATGTTTTGGGTAAAGCCTGTTGCGAAAATGCTATCAAGCTGTCCTGTTTTATGGTGGTTCTCAGGGATATACTGACAGGTCAAGCAATCCAATCCACGAACTAATATGAGCTTGCCATCTCCTGTCATTCTCTCCTGGAGAGGTACAGACGAGAAACTGAGAACATTAAAAGCAATGAATTTTTTTTCTATCTTTCATGTCACGTATTTTCTATAAGCAAATCCGTGCTTTAGCAAAACGAGAAGCAAAAAAGAGCCTAGACTAGTGATTTAAATAAGTACGTAGAAGGGCACAGCAAGAGGAACACATTCAGGAGTACCGTTAGTAGGAGCAGATAAAGAAAGGAAAGACCAGTGCTTCTGACTGTAAAGAAAATTTTGACTGAGGGAAAACGGGGAGAGAATGAATGTCTTTGTGAGCGGGAAGTGATAGACGGAAAAGTGGTGTGTGTGTGTGTGTGTGTGTGTGTTTGTAAAAAGGGGGGGGGGGGGGGGAAGGGTAGCTTCGAGAATTCAGTCCTCTCACACTTTTGAGGACAGGAAGTCAGAAAATGTCTGATTTTAACCACATATTAGTTTACCATTATCAAATACCAAACAGGAAACTGCAAAGTTCACTGACGTTATCATGAAAGAGATTGGCTTTGTTCCAAGTGAAAGATAAAACATTGAAGCCAGACGCTGTCAAACATTTTATGAGACCTTTTTCAAAATAAATTTTCTCGGGTAATTATGTTTACTTAACTCTATATTTAAAAAGAAAATCACTTGCAAGTAACTGTATGTCAAAGTATTTTGTATAACCTCACAAGAGACAACCTTATCATGTGTACGTAATATGCCAACACACAGCAATCGCCCAGAAATCATGCTGGACCTATTTATATAACTACAGGTAATATTTATTTTGGCAATATAGAGAGTACTCGACAAGTCTTGTTTCTGTTTCTTTAAGGAACCTCTGAAAACAATCTAATAAGGTGTTTGCTAATTTTGTAAGTTCTTACCTTACATTTGACATTTTAAGACTTTACGAGGATACAAAACCTTCAGGTTTGGAGAAATCTATATTCTGTTTGTTTTCTCTTGTCAAACCCACAGTGGGTGGTCTACATTCTCTTTCTCAACAGTTTTGTAACTTGAATTTATAAATCTATATGCAGTAAGATCTGTGTACAAGATTTCTAGTTTTCAGCAATCGCAAATGTCTGAATATGGAAAAACCATGGAAAAAAAAATGTAAATGTCATATTGGGTTCAGGGGTATAACTAAATTGCAGGACCACCAAGTTGTCACAAAGAGATAAGACACTTTGCCAGTCCGAAAGAATATTTAAAACAGAATTGAACTTACGGTATTCCTCAATAACGTAATTGCGGCACAACTATTTCATTCATTCACTAAGACTTTGGGTGTATTGTCGACCACTACACGAAGTGGCTCAACCAATGTCTAGATCTTGACTGCCGAGAAAGCTCTGCATAAGTTTCTTTTTTTTTTTTTTTTGACTTAGCGAGTCTAACACACTCTACAGAACATAACCAGCACATAATTCAGGACTCTCAAATTTCTAGGAGAATGAGCGAGTCTAACACACTCTACAGAACATAACCAGCACATAATTCAGGACTCTCAAATTTCTAGGAGAATGAGCGAGTCTAACACACTCTACAGAACATAACCAGCACATAATTCAGGACTCTCAAATTTCTAGAAGAATGTCTAGGATAAGTTTAATCATGTGCAGCTCCACTTATTTGAGTGTTCTTAATCCCTGATTTGGGGCATCCTGTCTGCTTTACTTTGGAATCTAGTTAGTGTGGTTAACATGGTCTGCGTTATCATGGAGCTGACTTGTCCACATAAACTCCTCTTTTTACATTTTAGTAAATTTGTTTGCAATAATTCATCAATCATTATTTCCTGTGTTTAAAACTCGTGATGTAAACCCCAACTTAAAACTTTTCTTTGGTCCTCAATTTCACAAATAGGCTTGCATTTACCATAAGACTTTCATTTATGTATGAATGTGTTATACATTTATGCTTTTTTAATCCAAGGTAGAATATGTGGGCTACGATAATAATTATATTTATTAGTATTTCAGTTCAATCTTCTAGGTTTCAAAATATTCTTCTTTTAGCAAATATCCATGACAGAATGAAGCGAGAGAGAAAGAGAGAGAGAGAGAGAGAGAGAGAGAGAGAGAGAGAGAGAGAGAGAGAGAGAGAGAGAGAGAGAGAGACAGAGAGAGAGAGAGAGAGAGAGAGAGAAAGACAGAGAGAGAGACACAGAGAGAGAGAAAAAGGGGGGGGGGGGGAGTGTGCGAGTGTGTTTGTGTGTGCGGTGCACCTGATTCCCCGTCTCATCTCCGAAACCCTCAAAGTTAAAGCATATTAGTTATCAATCACCACATGTGTCAACACTCCTTGCACCTTCAATATCTTGCCGTGGGCTGATGGACTGTTTATGTTAAATCCGATCCAAGCCCCGCTCGTGCCTGAAGCCGCCAAGTCTCACGTAACTTCAAGAGTTCACGTATCTCAACTACTCGCGATAAGATGGCAGAGTTCTGTGCTCC
>JAWDGP010004573.1:0-85000 GCA_033675545.1 Elysia crispata | reverse complement strand
TTCTTTCTCCTCTAGCTCAGGCTCTTCTTTTTAAGCAATTTCCTGACGGAATTCCTGTGAAGCTTTTTCTAAAGCAGCATAAAATATGGAGATTCTAAATGAGGACGCTTCTGTTGTTTGATTTTTGTGTAAGAAAATAGCTGATGTCTGCTTCTGTCACTGCTGGTTGTGCAATGCCTTTATTTATGTGGAAACTTTGATCCCTATTTGTGTATGCTGTGTTAGTCTCTCTCTCTCTCTCTCTCTCTCTCTCTCTCTCTCTCTCTCTCTCTCTCTCTCTCTCTCTCTCTCTCTCCCTCTCTCTCTCTATCCATCTATCTCTCTCTCTATCTCTCCATCCCTCCCTCTCTCTTTATCGATCCATCTATCTACATACCTATCTTTTTCTCTCAATCTCTCTTCCTCTATCTATATTTATCTACCTAACAATCCATCGATCTATTTGTTTTCTATATCTCAATTCGTGACCGGTTTACTACCTCCCTAACACCTATCTCAATCCTCACCTTCCAGTTTCTTCCTATCCGTCTGTCTCTGTCTGTGTGTCTGTCTGTGTGTCTGTCTGTCTGTCTGTCTGTCTGTCTGTCTGTCTGTCTCTCTCTCTCTCTCTCTCTCTCTCTCTCTCTCTCTCTCTCTCTCTCTCTCTCTCTTCTCTCAGTTTCTCTATCTGCATCTCATTCGTTATTTCACCTTTTTTCCTTCTCTCTCAATCTCTGTATCTACCTGTTTATCTATCTTTCTATCTCCCCTTTCCTCTCTCTCTCTCTCTCTCTCTCTCTCTCTCTCTCTCTCTCTCTCTCTCTCTCTCTCTCTCTCTCTCTTTCTCTCTCATGTTTAGTTATGTTGTCTTTTCTTTCCATATTTGCATTCGCTTTACCCGTGTCACATTTTTTTAGGTTATCGAATTGTATTTAGTTTGCAACAACTAACTGTTTAGAAAAAAAAGAAAGAAAAAGATTGTTATTCCGTCAGCATAATCTTTATCCAAACACATTTGCAATGTGCTCCGTGAGCAAAATGAATCAAGAATGTCAAGGGATGCGAAACTCTAAGGGCATGTTATAATTATATGTAGAGCCGAAGTGATCAGACTAGTCGGTTTTATAAATCGAGTGGATATATAGGCATAATGGGCTAAATGAAAAATATTGCGTCATCAATCAAGGCTGTGAATAGGAATATTTTATATTCTCAAGTCAAGCATGGACTTTCATACTCAGCTGAGAAGACCAGAAATGTTTATACCTTTTTGGTCAACTTTACTAGGAAGTTTGCCCCAGAGTTGTTACGTAAATCGATGTTTAAGTGACAGAGCCCAAAGGATATCTTTTTAAAACACGAAAAGAGAACATCGTCCTCAACGTCCTTCTTTTATTCCTTTTCATCCTATCTCAGGAGGTACTGAACGGATGTTCGGTGCTGGAGGAGTTGGAGCGAGGAGGAGGAGGGCGAGTCTCTGGAGGCTTAAACCACTCTGCTCATGCTTCAATGTCATCTTTTTTTTTTCCCTTTGTGGTCGCGTCATTTTCATACGTCAAATGAGTATTTTCATTACATGTGGAGGATGTCTATAAAGAAAAGATCAGTTATGCCATTATCAATAACGCTGATACTTGTATATTGTATGATTATAGGGATTAAGTCGCCCATCTTTCCGTAAAAATAATATGACAAATTGTAATGTAGTAGAAATAATTTAAAACACCTGCGCCAGAAGAAGTAATTAAATGAAACTGAAGCCAAGATTTCAAAATAAGGCCATTGCAAAGAGAGACATAAAGCTCAGTTTAAGTGAGGCGTATCGAGTGCACTACTTTGTACCATATTGTCTATCAGAGTATTGTAATTTTTGAAACAATCGACAGCTTGTCGCTATTGTGCGCGACAAGTTCAGATAAAGTGAAAGCAACAGTCATTCTGAGCTTGTCCTTGAGGTCTCAGACCATAACCACCTTGGTATATCAGCCTATTAGCATGCTTTCATATTCTACCTCCACCGTCCCTGCAGCCCTCTATCCCCTGCAGCCCTCCATACCCGTTCTATCTGTCAGTCTTTATTAATATTTCATGTGCCTGATTGCCTGTCACATAGATCTACCCCAGATCTACCCCACCGCTGACAGTTAGGAATGAATATTATAACGGACGGCAATTATCAGATCACATTCTTTATATAATTGTTCACTTATAACATTACAAGGCTTTGTTTGTATTTCACCCGACAGAAGCTGTGTCAGCACCGTAGATTGTCTGAGGCGATTTTTTTTTTTTCATTTTATCTTATCTCTACAATGTAATACAAGGTAAATGTATTGTTATATATAAGCATCAATGCCATGATTTTTTTTTATGTGTTACGTTTGTTTGTTTGTGTTTTATTATTTTTTTTTTGTCTTTTTGTTTGTTTATAATGAGAATTTAAAAAATTATTTGCTTGCCTGTTAAGGTTTTTCAATCGTAAAATCCGATACAATCTTAACGTTCAGTTGTAATTCGCATCGTATTCTGAATTAGGATTAAGACTTCTTGAATATAAACTCCCCAACATCGAGCCTTAAAGCAATGTTGTTGGTATCCTTATCGTTCATGCTTATCATATTACAGTTTCCTTTTTCTTTAGATGAGGACATAGCTTTCGTCTTTGTTTTAATTGTATCAATTCTCCTCTCTCTCTCTCTCTCTCTCTCTCTCTCTCTCTCTCTCTCTCTCTCTCTCTCTCTCTCTCTCTCTCTCTCTCTCTCTCTCTTCCTGCCTTCCCCGTCCCTCCTCACTATATTCTCTATTTCTGTATTTTACTCACTCTTAACTTGTCAGCTTTGCCTGTCCTTTCCTAGGCGTTTCAAATGTGACTGACCGATAGACAACCAGGCGTAGGGAGATAATGAGCCTGTGAGTCGGGCGTGGATCACTCACAGCATAACGCCGTGAGAGGGGCGTGGTAGATAAGCAAGTAGCGTAACTTCAGGCACGAGATAAGCAATGAACAACACCTTTATCACAAAGGCAGCATGCGCGCAAGATGTTTCGTCTCGGCCTTGATAAATTAATGTTCCTTTTTTGTATTGTTATTATTTTGTCATTTTTAACTTGCAATAAATCCTCCAAGAACAGCTGCCTAAAAGATAGCGAGCCTGTAAAGGTAAAGTGAAAGAGCCTAAGATTAAATATTCGGAAAATGGTGGCCACATCTTTAACCGGATATCTACACGGACCACAGCACTTATCATACCCATGCGGATGGCTAAAAGTTGATGTAGTGCATGCGAAAAACCGTCCGAATGAGATAAAAAGACAAAGAGAGCTCTCTCTCTCTCTCTCTCTCTCTCTCTCTCTCTCTCTCTCTCTCTCTCTCTCTCTCTCTCTCTCTCTCTCTCTGTCTCTCTGTCTCTCTCTGTCTCTGTCTGCCTGTCTGTCTGTCTGTCTCTCTCTCTCTCTCTCTCTCTCTCTCTCTCTCTCTCTCTCTCTCTCTCTCTCTCTCTCTCTCTCTCTCTCTCTCTCTCTCTCTTTTTCTTATTTAAATTCCGTCACACTTTCCGTTTTTTTTTTTATCATTTTTTTACCTTTACCTCTTTACTTTCCATTATAATTATATCTATCTCTCTTACCTTCAAACGCACACTACATCGCTTTATATCTATCTATTAACCTGTTTGTCGGTCTATCCGTCGGAACGTATATCCGCCTATACTTTGTATACTCCCTCCCCTCTTCTCTTCATTTATTTCTCCCTCAGTCTATACATTGTTGAATATCTTTCTCTCTGTCTCTTGATTTATCTATATATCTACCAGTTCTATATATCTATCTGTTTGTCTGTCTCTCTCTCTGCCTGTCTGACTGAGCAGCTCTCTTGAGCCGTCCAGCATCCATCAGTTAACTAGATCAGAATTTTTACTACCGAATAGTCCTCATGAATAGCGCCAATGAGTCGAGAGACCACTCTGAATTCAAATAAGTCGACAATGGACCACTTTCTCCAGGAGATCGTGTCATCACTAGATCAATATATAGATCTGCTGGCGCCCTCCTCACCTTTGCATGTCCGAGTAGTTCTGGAAACAATGTCATTAATGCTGACCAGTAGGATTCCTCCATTGTTTCAGTGTGGCCATGCACACCAGGCAGTCTGCCTGTCTGTAAATAGCTGATACAGCGGAAAACCTTTGTCCGCGAGTGTTAGATGAAATTATTTGTATTACAATATCACGTGAATCCAGTCCCCTAAAGGTTAATGTATGGAACCACGGCCTTGTCGGTGTCAACTTTTTGTCAAGCTTGAAAGCTTCAATTCCAAAAGTGTTTTCATGAACAAGCAGAGAGTAGTTTGTATAGAATTAAACATTTCAAAGGCGCAGACAAGAGTTTAATGTTTTATATTCTGAAAGAAAGGAGTACATGTTAAACCCAAACTTTAAAAAAAAATTCAATGAGGTTTTTGTGATTTTACTTTTTAACTTAATGTGACAATTTAAATGTCGCTATTGCTGCTGCTTTCTTTCGTTAATTTTACGTTCTCTAAATTTCTGTAAAGCGTCTAGTTCGGAGACCGTTTTATTTTAGCCAAGGTGAGTTGATAAGATCATCTTTATTGTCATTCTAGTGATCTACTGACTGGACTATCTGGCGGGGTTTTTTATTATCACTAATGTGGCAAAAATAAAACAGAATGTTTCAGTGGGGTTTTTTTTCTGGATTTTATCACGCTTCGTTACTACCAACCAAAAATAGTCCGACGGAGTCTTATGCCTGTGGGCGAGATAGAAACGTGACACGGCGACGTTAGGTATAACCTTACTGAGTATCTTGATATTAAGGGCCACACCCCTTGATTGTAATTTCTCACAAGAATCTAGATCTAGTGGATAAGGACCTTTGAGGAAGCTGTCTAATCTAGTAGTGTTATAATAATAGATCTATTCCTAGACGGGTTTGGTCAGAGATTTACCTTATATCGTGCTTGGACTCATACCTGGAGGGTTTTCTTGTCGTTTTGACTGAAGAGTTCATTCCTTGTAGGATGAAAGACTTTGTTTTCAAGTTTTTTTTATTCAATCGAAGTCATTTACGCCCTGCAAGTTTCTGCTTTTATTTCAGATTCCCTTGTTGATACACTGATATTTATGTTTATTACTATTTTTTTTAATTAATCGGTCTCCCAGCTCCCTCTTTTTTTTCCTCAACAACTTTTTACCAGTGTAAAGTTTAGACAGCGAGGAGAGTCAACCAAGCGGCTTCAATTCCTTGTAACTTTAACCAAGAGAAATAGAGTAACAATTCAGGTTGTCTTTTTTTTTCTCCTCTCCTATAAACCTAAAACTCTCACTCGTTTCCCCCTCTGAAACAAAAAGGGAGGAAATTGGGATCATTATACTAATTTTCTCTCTCGCTAGTTAGTTGGACTCCTAGGACTGGTAGAGATGTAGGAGAGTACCACGATGTAGAAAGCAGTGTCGACCGCGATAACAAGGTCAGGGCCATTAATGCTTGCACTCTGGTCGCATCAGTTCGAGCGTCCCGCAACTCCCCCCCTGAGAATTCCATGACCTTTACGGTGCTGTGACAGAACTGACACCAGAATTACACTACAGTAAACTGTTGGCTAGTGCTTCTTTAAGCTTTCTTCCTACATTTTTTTTTATTAATTTGTTGAAATTTTTTTCAAATTTAGAATATCTCTCCGTGGCGCCGGATCTCTCCAATGTGTAATCCAGGTCTCATTTTTTTTTCGTTTTATCGTTTTGGCAGTCTGTCGTTGGCAGAATGCAATAGTATTTTTTGGTCAATATTTTAATGTAAATGTCTTTATTATCGACCTCTTGTCACTTTCTTATCTTCCACCGTACCGTATTTCCCTGTTTTACCTTAGTTTTAGGCAAATTTGTTCTTTTTTTTCCTGAATGCGATGAAATAGTTTTTGGAGAAATGAAAGAGATATCATGCATACATTTACAGCATAGATGCTCTGCAGATAACGGCTCTCTCAGTTTGAGTCGTTAAACCAATCTGCCGCGAACACACACACACACACACACATGGGTCTAATTACATGATATACCGTCAGAATGGCGCTATGATTCATCCGATTTTTATCGCTTCATAATTCTCAGCAGAGTTCATTATCATACAACCAGATGCTGGCGCAAAATTTTAAGAAAGAAACAGGTTGAGGGGGGCATGACATGCGGAACAATCCTACTGCTCGTCAATCTTTATGATAGAAGCACAGACAAAATACACGTTTCATACTCAACAGTAATTCGAGGATAGAAGTCAATAAGATAGGTGTTTCATACGCAGCAATTTTACTTCCTGCGCCTAATTGTATGATAAAAACACAATAAAAGTTGCATTTCATGCGCATCACTTCTAAGCCCACATCTGTTTTCTTCCATCTTTTCCAATTGTGAATGTGTAGAGCCCCCTCCCCCCTTTATTTTTTTTCCCTTTCCCCACCCTCTCTTCTCATATATAGAAACTAAAAGAAGATCTATTTTTTTTTTAAAGTTTGATCTCACCACTTTTGAATTTGCCACACTTTTGTATCTGTATATGAATGGAAGTATTTTAATGGACAGTTTTGCATGTGTGTGTTTTATTAATATGCATCGCATGAATAAATTAGGTTACAATGACTTGTTCTTAATGAACATAACACCATCCTTCGTAGCCTTCTGACATGAAATAATTCCGTGGGGGTTTTTTTTATAATGTCATAAGAAATCAAAGTTATCAACTGAATGGGTGATCGATAATTTTCTGTTACTGAAGTGTCGCAAGTGTGATGGTGTTTTGTTCATTTTGTATCATTATTTTTTACCTAAATGGTTTGGCGTTTAAGAAAACCTCTATACAAGCACTGGAACGTTGAAGAGTTATTTCATGACTTGTTCATACATGTGTATGTCTAGTTGCAATGTCTCGTCATCTCAGTTCAGCCTCCTATTTCAAACAATATTTTAATGAATTACCAAGATATTTACAAGGATAAGATCGGTTGGTCATACATTTTTGTTCACCACAATAGAAAGAAAATCATCTCAGGTTCTGTTTATCAAAATGTCAGGAAGACATTTTTTTTCTAAAGACAAATGAGCAAGTTTTATCTTTATCGCGTCTTGCACCGTCTTCTCTTTGTTACTTTACATCATGCCGGCCTAAACTGTAGTTAGGAAGGCGAGCCTGACGCCATCAGTAACACTTCCTTTTCCTCCAGGAGTTTGTCTGAAACATCGACGCGTGCAATGAGATAAGCATTGATGAAGCGTCTCTCACTTTGCTATGATAAGACAGAACGAGCAGATAGCCGCAGGCTACAACCTCTTTTTCCCTCTATCATTTCTTTGTCTGTCTCTGTGCCTGTCTATCTGTTCGTCGGTATCTATTTAACTATTTCTATATTTATCTCTCTTTGTGACGCTTTTATACTATCTCCATCTCTTTCACACACGTTAGGTAAATTTTATCAATAAGATATAATACTTTTCTCCTTTTCCATCTCTGAAAATGTTTTAAATGCAAACATTCATGCGATGAAACATTTCTCCTTATCTATCGCTCAGCCTCATGTTTCAGCAAATGTCACCACCAACTGGCAACAGCCATCAATGATATTGAAAACAGAATATGCAGCTGTTCTAAATGCCCTTCAAAGAAACTGGAATTTATTCCCCCATGTTTTTGAGTTGCACAAGGTGAAGGAATTTTTTTCTTATTTCTCATACTGCTTGAGCTTGATATATAAAGTTAGGAACTGCATTCATCGTGAGTCAGAACTCCAGGTCCCATAATTGATATTTAATCTCATATTAATTACTTCTGTCTTTCGCTGTAATGGCCGCGCCTTTCTGTGAAACTGGTAATCTTTTGACAGGAAATGGTTTGTCGTCTCAGGCTTATCTGGCCGACTACGGGCTTCACAAATCGGTTTTTTTTTTTAAAGCTGCATCATTGTGCATGCTCCGATTTCACCCGAAAGCTTCCAGCGTCGAAATCAACAAAGAAAAAAAACAAACAAGAGTAACCTGTGATTTGAATCGTGTAATTAACTGCATAAAATAATATCATCATGCATCCCTCTCTTCTCTGGCACATTAACAATCAAACTTGTTCTATCTTTACTTCAAAAAAAAAAAAAAAAAAGATCAAGTGGAAGATTGGTCTAATAAGTGAGAGAAGTTATAAATTAAAATATTTTATCGCTCTCTACAACTGTGGAATCTAAGAAAACTTGCATTCAATGTTTTTAGAAGATGCTGATTATCTTGTTAAGATCTTTCTTTCATGTAAGATGTTGTTACAAGCCAACAATGTGATATTTTATATCAAATGAAACCTTTTAAGAGGCTGGGTATTGCTTTAGCGCTAGATAACAAAATTGAGGGAACAAAAGCGCAATTTAATTACGTGTCTACGTTTCAATCATTCAGGTATAACAAGTCACAGATAAAGGAATAGATCTCTATTTCTATCCTCTGCTTTTCACTTAGACGTGTTAAGTGCAACAAGGAAGAAAGTCGAGTGCGAACCCCCCGCTGTTAATGTTTTGATTGTTTTCCTCTGGTGAGCCTGGTCGGTTGTTCCGATCCAGGGGGGTGGGGGTGGGGGGAATATTTTATCCAGCCAGAGAAATTCTTCAACAACTGGATGGATGGTGGGATGGGATGATCATCGTTACAGCTACACTCCTGTTTTCCCTCTATTTGTTTTTGTTTTCTAGATAGCTGTTTAGAACTGATGCCTTCGTTGTTTTTGTTATTGTTGTTGTTGTTGTTGTTGTTGTTTTTGTTTTTTGTTTTTATTTTGTTGTTGTTTTTTTCCTCCTTCAAATCTTAGAGGTATCCGCGAAAGTGAAAGTATGGAGGGTGTAAAAGCAACGCAGAGAGCTTGTTAGCGGTTCCTCAGCTTGACGTTTTTATAAGCTAAGAATTAGGTTTGCTGAAGACGTTTTTACAGGTGTAAATTTTTCCTCTTGAAAATTGACCCAACGATAATCGAGCCGTGTTTACATTTGGGTGTGCGGGCAATGACGCACTCTGAGATTCTGGGGTTGTTGCTTGTTTTCTCTTTATTTTTCCTTTTTTTTTTTACACGCAAGATTTGTTAAAAGAAGATTGGGTATCTCAAGGCAAAGTATAAGGATCGGGGAAAGGGCGAGAAGTAAAATGGTATTAATAAAAGTGCAAAAATATGGGATCGAAGATGAAGGATCAGCAGCAGAACAAGAGCATGAGAGGGAAAAGATCAAAGCAAAATAAAAGGAAAAGAAAACCAGGGGTAAAAAAAAAATCTATAGGGAGAATTGCGAAAATAAAAGAGAGCAGCAAAAAGTTGACACAGAAAAAACTAGAGGTATAGAGACATTGAGAGAGGATGAAAGACCGGGAGAGAAAGGAGGTATATTGGCTGAAGTGACTGTGAGAAGCAGACAATCACAACAAACACAAGGATCTACGGCGGGTTGTTTGTGTTCTTAGTGTTGGGCTGCCTGCTCCCCTCTGCTGCCGGGGAGTCTACAGCTAGATAGATAGAAAGGTGGCAGCTCAGTCTCTAGCACAAGTTAGAGCCGGTGAGTGAGTAGCGGGTTCAATTCTTCTCGAAGGAATTGGGGAGAAAATACTCCCAGTATAGGGAGGGGGAAAATATGGCTGTAGAGAAGACCAGTGAATATGAAAGTGACAATTCTTTATTGGGGAACTTTGAGGACTTTTTCCTGCATAGCACAATTTTTGAAGAAGACAAGCCTTAACATCTAAAATCAATGACAAGAAATAGATAGTGCACAAAAAAAAAATGTAGATAGGAAATGTTAGGAAATGCAGAAATATGAGATAATAAAGCAAGAGAATGTTAATGACGAAAGTGATCTAGAAGAATCATGATTATGAAGCTGGAACAAAGAGACCTCGTGATGGCAAGTATCCGTGTGAGTACACGCGCTTCAGTAGATCGCCAGGGTGGGATGTGAGCAAGAGACGGTGATAGTGAGATAATGTGAGAAAGATGAAAACATATTCACTAATAGATATAATGAAAGTAGGATTGCATGTGTAATGAGAGAGAGAGAGAGAGAGAGAGAGAGAGAGAGAGAGAGAGAGAGAGTGGAGAGGGAGAGGATTACATAAAAACAGAAAGATAGGTACAGATAGAGAAAATACTTAAATTTTTCGATTATTATGTGTTTCCTTTTTTTTTTTTTTTTTTGTATTTCCTTAACATCGTCACAGGTTGCGAATAATATGACCTAAAAGCTCACTTGTCTTTCCAGTGAGACCAGGAGAAAAGTGATAGCTGGTGTAGACTAAGACTATTTCGATTGTTTTCCGGGGTATTAAGTCTGGCACTGTTGTTACTTCTTGTGATGGGCCAGTCACACTTATCCACGAGTACTACTGGGGTTAAGAAAAGAAACAGCTCGTAAACTTCCTCAGCTGATAGTGAAAGTGTCGTGGTTCCACCAGGAGACTGTGGAGGAAGTTATGACGATGGAGAATGTAAGCTTCCTAACACGACGTAAACCCCAGGGTAACTCCGAGATTGTCTTAGTCCATTACTATTTTCTGTTCTATCTTGTCGAGCACTTGCTCCAGCTCTGTGGAGTCCATGGCTGTAATCTGAAGGAATTCTCTCGTTTGATTTTTTTAGTAGTTTTAGTTTTCTGTTGCTTCATTATGCCGTAGAGGTTTAGTTATCTTTTACCTAATTTTATGCTGGCGGCCGTTTGTGTTCTTCCTTCGCCCATTATTCTATACTTTGTGCCATTTTCCCCTTATATTGTTTTTTTTTTTTTCATTTAAAATTCCGTCACAAACTTGTGCGTTTTTTTTTTATGTTGATGGAGCACAAAAAATAATTGAAGAAAAAGAGAGTGAAAAAAGTATGTGGAGAAATGATAAATAGTACACGAAGAGCGAGAAATTGTCTGACTTGAATCATCAATAGCCTAAATTCAACATATCCTGAGGGTTGTTGTTTTTTTTTTGTTTTTTTTTTGTAATGAGCTAAAAAGTCCGCGATCTGGTTTTAATTTTTTTTTCTCATATTATCAGCTCGTAGTGTTATTATTGTCGCGCCATAGCACGCTTATGGAGCCCCTTGGCCATACGGTGATAGATAGAAAAACATTCAAGTCAGGAAAGAGACGGACTTGAAACATGGTCGCGGCAAAAACAACATGAAGGATAAAGATGAGCAAGGTTTGTACAACCTTAGCGAAAGCAAAAAGAGTAAAGGGGCAAGTTTCTCTTAATCCTAGCTTGTCTGACTAATATTAGAAGAGAAAAGATTAGAGAGACAGGAGGGAGGAGAAGAGGAGCGGAAAAAACATTGAGAGAGAGAAAAAGAGAGGGGGAGAGAGAGAGAGAGAGAGAGAGAGAGAGAGAGAGAGAGAGAGAGAGAGAGAGAGAGAGATATGCACGAGAGATACTATAGGAGCGAGCGACTCAAATTAATATTTGAAGAAAACGCGTATAAGCGTCTACAAAAAAGATTGCCCCTGAGCAGCTGTAATATGGCCTGTAAGTCTCATCTTTCAGTTATATATAAAGAAGTCATTGATTTTCAAAATATTTTAGGCAGTAAATTGTAAGGAGTCTTTCAAATAGAAATTAAACTACTCATTGATACACTCGTATACTGAAGTACAGGAATTCCAACAATACAGACCGTTATAGTTTACGGAATAGTAACTATTATCATTAGTCGGTAGGCAACAAATAGTTATCACATTGTGAACTTTATCGGAAAAAAAATTGTAGAAATTTATTTTATAAGCGTGATCAAACGGTTATGGTTGCTATCTATATCTCCATGTCGTTTATCAATTTGTAAGTCCATGATATGAAGAAAAGGAAGATTCCAATATAAGAAGTATAATTATCTTAGGATCTAACGGGTGCATGTCAAAAGTTAATCACACGAAAACGCTGATGTAAACGCCTGTGGGAGGTGACGGGAGGAGGATGGCGCGGAAAGCATGCCGCAGAGTGTGGTCTTTGTACCTCAAATCTTTGGGGTTTGATCTTGCAGCTGTTTTTTCCAGTGTTTCATGTTTCTGCAAGCTGAAGTGCGATGTAAACATGTTTCATTTTGCAAGTCTATAAATTATCGCGATTGCGTTTCTGCGATAAATCTGTTGGTTTAATCAGGCTTTCGCTCACACCCTCTGAACTCACGGCTTCTCCCTGGCCTGCTGGCGTCGGCCATCTGGTGGAGACGGCCTGTCTCGACTCGGAGACAAAACAACGCTCTTGGTACGAAATAAATCTTGGAATGAGCAAGAGCCTGTCCCAGTCACATAGTTCAGAAGAAGTTTTTCAAACAGGACCGTATTATGTTGTATATACAAAATGCACTCTAGTTACGTTTTTTTAACTCACTATTCTTCCATGTTTCTCTCATAAAATCGGCTATGAAACGCGTTACTCAGCTTGTTCTTTTTTTAGTGGCCTTGATACTGTTAGTAATTTTATTCAAGGTTTAAAAAAAAAATATGCAGTTTTATGCTTTTGTTTCGTTTAGATTAAAAATTTAAGTTGAAATTAAATAATAGAATGTTCTTGATCTGTAACATTTAAGCAGAGCATACATTTTCACTTTCTTTTTGTTTTGTTTATTGTTGTTTTTGTTTTCGCAATTTTTTTTCTTGAAGTGTGATATATTAACACTTCTTTATGAGCTTCTTAAAATCAACCACAGAGGCCTATCGAAAACTTCAGTTTTTACAAAGTTCTTTCCTTACTGTTAGGTCTTTTTGTCCTCTAGTATCAAGAACCTGAAGGGTTCGCTTCTTCAGCTTTGAGCAGCATCACTCAGAATGTCAGCAGAGGGCTTTTTCAGCGGCTGTTCTTTGCCTTTGACAGATGGAGGTCTCTTCACAGGGAAGCTAGAGAGGGGAGCTGGATTCTCGAGGCTTCAGGTCAAAACTCAGGGAACCCTGGGAAGAGCAGAAGGGCTCCTTTATGTGTCAGCCCTTGGGGTGTAATTTGAAGAAAAGGCTCGTGCCGTTGGTGTCTTGGTTTTTTTTATTATTATTATTATTATTATTCTTTACTTGACTTTCCCGTTTCTTTTTTTTTTTTTCTTGGTGGATAAAACTGAAATGACAAGGTATTTTTTACGTTCTTTTTACTAAGTTTAGATTTCGAACAACATTCTTTATCTTTTCGTGAAAAAAACAACTAATGTTTGGCATTTTGAGACAATCTCTTTGTTGATTTTATCGGCCTCGACAGATTGTTAATTTCTGTTTGTCAGATTGTTTTGCTTTCCATTGTCTTTCAAACGATTTATTCTTGGACCTGTTGTTTTTTTCGCCCATGTTATTGAGGAAGCTGTTTGATTAATCAATTTACATCTCTTTCTCCGCTCGTCTATCTATCTATTAATTTCTCTATGTATTTGTGTATTGATATGCCTTTATATCTATCTATCGATTATGTCTACCTATCTGTCAGTTTTTTTGGGTTTTTTTTTGTATCTATCCATCTACCTATCTCTATATCTAACTAGCTATAGAATTTTCTGTCTGCTTATTAATTTGCCTTTTCATATTATCGTTCTATTGTTCTTAGTTATTCGTGCCTTCTTCTATGCTGTGTGCGATCTCTCTCTCTCTCTCTCTCTCTCTCTCTCTCTCTCTCTCTCTCTCTCTCTCTCTCTCTCTCTCTCTCTCTCTCTCTCTCTCTCTCTCTCTCTCTCCCTCTTTCCATTAGGCTCTCATCTCGATATTGCATCTTTTTCTGTAATTCCGCTCCCCCTCCTCTTTTTTTTTCTCAGATGTTTTACCTAGCTAGTCACATCTTCAGATCTCATAATCTTTCATCATACTCTGTAAGCTTTCTCAGCCAAAAACTATCTTTTTTTTTTTTAACATTTCAAAAGAGAGCAAAAAATTGTGCTTTACGTAAAGATTATAGTGTACGTCAAGCTCAGAAATTTTATCTTTCACCTGAAGTACTTCATAACTCAACCCACATAATGCCCCTCCCCTGAATTTATTCTAAACCTGCATCGTTCGCTTATCTGTATAATTTCCTTTTATATCAGTGTACAAAATCACCGGAGCATTTTCGTCCAATGGGGTAAAGATGCTGGGATGGTATCTGCCTCCACTCTTGATGTTTTATGTTAAGGTTTGGCTGAGGGCACACGCTGTTTCAAGTCGCACAGAGATATGCCACAGAAACCAGGGCGGTCTAGAAATATGTTGCAAGCATAAATTTCTAGTTTCCTTATCGACAGCTTTAAAATCAAGATGCTGCATCGCGGGAGATCAACCCACTCGCTCAGCTTAGCTAGGTAGATACGTGTACATGAAGTGATAACTTTATTATATAAAATTTGGAACCTGAGCACTGCTATTTTTGTGTCTTCATTCCTCTTTATCTCTGTTAACTTACTGTATACAGCTAGACTGTCTGTCTGTCTCCCTCCCGCATCTTTCTCTCACCCTCTTAGCAGCCATGAATCAGTTGAACAAGAAAAAAGTGCGGAAGTAAGAAATGGGGAAGGTTGAGATAAAGCGAGAGACAGGCAGAGACGCAGAGAGAGAGAGAGAGAGAGAGAGAGAGAGAGAGAGAGAGAGAGAGAGAGAGAGAGAGAGAGTGAGTGAGTGAGAGATGTCCGGAAGAAAGAGAAAAAGTTAATTGTGCCTTTCATTTTCCAATAATATTTTAGGTTGAAGATTGGATGGAGTTAAGTTTCTATCGCCTAATAAGCAATATTCTCCCTTTTATTTATAAATTCCCCTCTTTTCTTCACTTCAACTTTTTACCCAATAGAAAGTGAGATTGACCATATTTGGAGAGCATGAGCTGTAAGGGTTTTAACTCAGCTGAGCAATTTTTTTTTTTTTTTTTTTTTTGCATCATTACCACAACAAGCGAGTTCCGTTTACTTCCTTCTCACGGGTATAAAGTGCTAAAGACTTTGATAAGACCTTTCGATGTGAAAAATGAAACCAGCATCGCGACAGCGAACTGTGTTTTCAACAGTTACACGGAGCGGCCAGGCTGTAAATTTATTCATCAGTGTTTGGGTCCTCATCACCAATCTCATGTCCCGGTTGCTAGTATGTCCCGTAATAACCCTACATCACTTGATTGTATAAAGATTCTAGATCACGTTAATATTTTAATAACTGGAAATTTCTTTAAGAGTCAAAATGGAAACAAACATTTTAAGTAAAATATTTGATATTTTCTTTGGAACAGGCAATTATTATAGTTCCTTGTCATGTAGATGTCAAAATTGAGCCTATATGGTTGAATGCCGTAGCCTGCCTTCATTTGTGTGATATGTGTTGATGCAATTGCGAAGCAATATATTATGAGGTCTGAGAGGTTTTTTCTAATGTTGTGGCCCCATAAAGAAAGAGAGAGAGAGAGAGAGAGAGAGAGAGAGAGAGAGAGAGAGAGAGAGAGAGAGAGAGAGAGAGACGTTTGTGTTCACATGAGAGAAATGATTGCTTTGTTGTTGGAAGGAGAACGATCATGGGGAATCCCAGAGGATCAAGCATTCTAGAATGTTTCTTCTAAACATCCAAGGAAGTTCGCAAAGGTAATAGACCACATTCGATAGGTGGCTACTATGTGCTTCAGCTGGCTCTCAGAGACGCACAGGCATTACTGGGAGGAATGGGGGAGAGATCTGTAAGGCTTGGTTGTGTGAAGATGAATGGGGCACCCTCCTTCCGACTCCCCCCTTCCTCCCAAGAAAACTACTTAATAAAGACTGATGAGTGTGAACAGATATTCAATATGCATTAACATTTTTATCATAAGCCGAGTGCGTTTATTGTGACAAGGAAGACAATCTGACTTCATGTCCTAGTTTTGTAGTGATATAAAACCATGAATATTTAGATGTATATTTTACCCAATTCCGTAAGGTGTTATTATGCCATGTTTGACACGCCTTGAACTGTGGGTGGAATAGTTTGTGGTCTAGATGTTCCGGGTGGTTTCCTGATAGGTTCAGCACGAGGCTAAGAGCGAGCGTTAATTTTGCAGGGTTTTGTGTGTGTGGAAAAAACTTGTTTTGGACACACTAGTATCTCGAATTCCATGAGATTCACGTCATTTAAGTCGCCGAGAGTCTTTTCCTACCTGTGCTCTTTTTCACGGATATTTCCATAATGTTTCGAAGCTTGTTTCTTAAATTGGACGCTTTTAACTTTTCCTGTCTTTGTTTCCTTGAAAAGTTCACTCCCCTGCCTTATATGTTGATTATATTGACAATGCGCATTGATAGAGTTGTCTGTACAGACTGAAATCATTGTCTCATCTATCAATATTCTTGTGACAATGGCATATCGCCTTGTTGTTGTTTGGGTTGGATCACCGTCTCACAATAAGTTACTTTGTTGTGTCGCTTGCATAAGAGTTTCTCCTTTGATGTCAAATTCTGAAAACTTATTTGTCGCCTTTTATGCACAGTTGCTGTGCCGCAAAAATTGCAATCTACAGAGGATGTTGTTAAACCGTCATAACATCAAAGACTCCATGACACTTGTTAATATCCAAGTGTTATCAGTGCAGCAGACACTCCCGCGTGTTAATTTAATCGAGACATCCTCCTACACCTATCTAATACCGAGCCATCCCGCGAGGCCGCCAGTTTCAAGTGCCTGAAACCACAAAAAGAAAAGCTCGTCTACACTTTGGTCTGAGATAACAACTCGTAATAGATGACCGTATTTTTCACTGCCTTGTCTTTCGAATGTAGAAATTACTTGTTTTCTGTCGGTTTTTTTTTTTAGGTTTTTTAGCCTTCTCTTCTCTTCTTGACTAAAGAGATTCTCCACATTTCAAAG
Organism: Elysia crispata; assembly: GCA_033675545.1. Lineage (NCBI taxonomy): Eukaryota > Metazoa > Mollusca > Gastropoda > Plakobranchidae > Elysia > Elysia crispata. The sequence goes on along the minus strand of JAWDGP010004573.1, from coordinate 68,190 downwards.
CGAGAGACCATTCAGTTGATTCCTGATGCCAGACCACCCTCTTGCCCCCCTCCCCACCCCTCTTCCCTCCCTTCCTGTTTCCCTGTAGACAGTGCCAGTCTCGTTCTCTGCTCACTCCTCCTCTATGCAGGCTTGGCTTAGTTGGCTAATCTGTCTTTTTTTCCGTTTCCTCAGTTAGACTAGCCGGCCATCCTATCTGTAAGTCTAACGGCAGAGAGAAAGAGAGAGCAAGCACCTCGCGATCACCTACATCTCCATCGAGATAATGTTTGTTCTGAGGAGCAGGATGCTGCTCTTTTAAGGTGTCAGATCTCAATTTTATAAATTTCTTCCCGACAAAAACAATGCACGTCTAGAGCGTATGTTGTGATCAGTGTAGCATCAAGTTAAGTGCAGTGTGGATTTCCTCTGGATGCAAGTTCAGTGGTAGATGTTGTGGTATTATTCTGGGACTATAACAGGTGGATAAGTCTACCGTGCAGGCTGTCTGGATCTATATTGCGCGTGTTTGTTTTTTTGCTTGATTTTTTTTTATTTAGAATTTAACGAAGTGTTTTGTGTTTGGATGAAGTTGAAATACTTGAATGTTTCACGCATTGAACACTTTGACATCTCTCGCGGACTGCCTCTTCCAGCGCTTCACCCTTATTTTAGTTGTGATCATATTTTACATAAACATCGCGTTGTCCACAGTTTCTCAAAATATGGGACAAAACGTGTTGCTTAAGTGTGGTCCCGCTTGTTTCAATGATTAAGAATGCAAATGCCTTACAAGGATTATTAAGTGTACCGTATAAGTTCACGATCCGATAGAGAGCAAGCGGTGTGCTTGTGGTGAAAAACTTGACTCCAGATATAGCCAAGTTAACGGAAAGCTGGACCTTCAGGTTTGACAGATTTCAATCTCAGATTGTCAACCACCATCCAAAACATAGGTGGGCAATATTGAGATTTAGCTCAGTTGCTTTTTTTTTTTCCCTCTAGCCTTTTTCGTTGCCAAAATTAGAGAATGCACAATCATGTAGGTGCACTCCTTTAACCAGGCACGAGGAAACGCGCCCTGTGGAATCACCACTGGTCTTGTTTGCACTTTTTTGTTCGCTAATAAAGCCATCGATTAATTGGAGTTTTCCACTTCTTCGGAGGAGAGTTACAACATCAGCAATGTTCGCTCACAGAAACACTGGATGTTGATTGATACCCAATTCTGCCCAAACCCCACGACAGGTTGTCCCCAGTCTTGCAGGTTACAGCAATTGATTACAAGATAAGCTATTTCGTAACGTTCTTTTCACTCCAAAGGGAATCTTATGGCTACCGACGTCTCAAACCGATTCCATGCCATTAAGACACTTGTGGCCACGGTTGTAGTTGTGTGAAAAATAGGATACGGGTAATCGAAGACAAAATAAAATTCAACATCGCTTGAGTTTATATTGAGTGCAAAGCAATAGTGCATTAGATATTTGTCATTGCCTTCCTTTTTGTTATCAAAGCGATCTGATTTTGCGAAGGATGCATTTTCCAAATTTGATAAGAAAGTTTGAATTCTGTTATTGTCACAATATTCACGTCGTAGATTGTCTTTTGACTGCATGTTTGGCATTTGGGTTTTATCCCTACCCATTTCCTCAAGCATCTCCCCCCCCCCCCCCTCTCTCTCTCTCTCTCTCTCTCTCTCTCTCTCTCTCTCTCTCTCTCTCTCTCTCTCTCTCTCTCTCTCTCTCTCTCTCTCTTCCTCTTTGTTCATTTCTCTATTCTCTTTTCTCTTTCTCAATTTCTTTGAATTTTTTTTTCTGCGTGATGGCCGTCTTCCTTCCTTCTCTTTAGTACAAACGAAAGGACAAAAGAAAATGATTTAATAGTTTATTCCACCCTCATTATTTCTCAAATTATGCAAAGCATGGTAACATCATGCGAAATAGTAATTTTGTTTATGAAAAGAGCATTTTTTAAAGCTCCTCATTCTTGGTAAACCGAGCACCGTGGCTATTGGTGGGGTTGATCAAAATGGAAATGAGATACAGCTCTGCTTGACGGTATTTCATAACGACAGGTCTAGTAAAGCACACCATTGAGAAAAGTGTCAGGATTTGACAACTAGAATAATAGGTTTATGATATAAAGAGACAGGGATATATATAGAGAGAGATGTGAGAGAGAGAAAGTATGGTTGAGAAACGTGCTCCATCTCCAAAACGTGAGGAAGAAGCGAGCAAAGTAAATTCATCTATTCCTTCATATTTCTTGTGAAAGTAAAAAAAAATGTTATCCCACATGAAAAAAAAAAGAAAAATATTTGCCCTGACTGTCCTTTTCTTAGTTCTCTGGGCAAATCCTTCGTCTTAAAATCTCAGTTTTATTCGATCAGAGGGAATAGTATTATCTGATATAACTTAGTACCGTGTATTGAAACTGTATTGCTCCTAAAGAAAATGTAAAGAACCAAACGAAGACATCCAAGACAATAATAAATGCCGCCGCAGAGAGAGGCAATGTGAAATTTACATAGTGCCCTACGTGTAAAAAAAATCAACTTTTAATCGATTGGGGTTAAATATAGATCTGATGCATAATGAAACGCAACCTCAACAGATATTGTAAGTCTTGTTTTTTTAACTAAATTTTTTTGTTTCTATCGCAATGTAATTTTAAGATTAGCAAGTCAAACAGCAAATGTTGGCCGGCTACTGTGAAGTTTTTAAAACACTGTTAAAAAATAAGCTTTATGAAATATAATAGCGGTATAAGAGAGATAGATGAGAAATGAAGGATAGCCGTAAGACACAATTCATAACCAATATAAACGCAAAAGTAAAAAAGAAATAGTGGGAGGGATATGTGCACAGAGAACGAGAAATGGAGAATATAATAAAAATAGAAGAGGAAAAGGAATGCAAGACCTTATTGTAATAGAAAACGTAGTTGTATGCAAAGAGAAAGGGAGTGAGAGGGGAAGAGAGAGAGAGAGAGAGAGAGAGAGAGAGAGAGAGAGAGAGAGAGAGAGAGAGAGAGAGAGAGAGAGAGAGAGAGGAATAAAGTGAGAACATTGAGAGAGTGAGTTAGACAGAAAAAGAGTTTTGGCAATAGGTCTCTTCTTCGAAGAGTGAGTTACAGGACAAAGAATTCAATAATGATTTCCATAATGAAAAAGCAAAAGAAAATAATCCTCCCCGCCCCACCGGTCCAAGAGACATCACCAGACAAAGTTGGGCCTTGAAAAGGGCAGGAAAAGAGGTGGTTGACTCGCAAGTCCGAAATAAGATGGAGGCCGTGCTTTGCTTGGAGAATTGATTGATGTGGTGTAATGCCAGCACAGGCTCAGCAAACACTGGCGTTCACTATTTGGTTTATGGTTGGTTAATCTAGAGGGCTACTGTATTTATTACCGTGCGAGGTCACACTCACAAGTTATGCCTGGCACTCAACCAGAAATCGCCTCTTTCATTGCACGATGCACGTCGAAAGCCTTAAAAAGTGTCCCAGAGCCAAAGAAATGATTGCTACAAGGTTCATTGAGAGTACCAGAGTGTCCTAAGATTTTTTTGTTTGAAAAACCGATCCTATGTGACTGTAATGCTAAAAAATCCCAGATATTTAGCCTTGGAATTCCTTGCAACGAAAGAAAAAACCGGATACCGTTTTATTTGCAACAGTCTCAACAGTAAAATCTTTTTTTTTTTCCATCTTTGAGGAAGCGACAATATTTTGTTCCTATTGTTTCGATCCTATGTTATTTCACTCGTGATTACAAGTATCAAAGGACTGATTTTCGCAATTACGCTATTCGGCTCATACAGTTTTCGTAAAAGCAAAACTAAGGATCTAAACCTATTGATGAATAAAATATTATAGTTTCAGATAATAAAAAAAGATCTGTCTTAAAATGAGAACTGTTTTTTTTCTCATTGATTTTTCTATCTCTACAGCTTGCTGTGAAAACAGCTAAGATTTAAGCATTGTTATTTTAGATATTTGATTTTTAAGGAGACAAGCATCCCAATAAGAGTGGTCTTTTTTTTTGTTTTTGTTTTTAAAGTTTAAGTTTTGGGCACCTTTGGATTAGTACCTTCATCAGAATGAAACCATCGACGTCACTGCAGTTATCATAAACATCCTATTATCATTCGACCTTTCAAAAGGCTGTTGTTATTATTATAACATAAATGAGCACTCTCATTCACGTGATTTTTTTATGCTTTTTTTTTTCGAAAAAAAAAACAACAAAAAACAGGAGCGAAGTCAATGAAAGAGAGATCAATCTACTGTATACAAGTTGTATTTTTCATTAAACTCACAGAGAGAGTCATTACAAAACTTAAATCGTGTTGGAAGCTAGAGATGAATAAAGCCAAGTGCGATAATGCACTTTGTTTTGGTTTCATTACCCTGTCTCCAGGACTATCCTTCTACTATGAGTCAAAACAGTATCACTGGTTAAGGCGCCTTATTTTTATAAGACATGAACAGAATCCTCTGATCTAGAGAGATGTTTGGACGTGGCACAGTTGACACTGATTACTGGAACCGATCTCGGTTTCTCTTTCTCTCACAGTCATATACTCTATTCTACATTTTATTCTGCTGTTTTGGGTTGGGGTTTGTTTTTATTATTATTATCATCATCATCATCATCATCATCATCATCATCATCATCATCATCATCATCATCATCATCATCATCATCATCATCATCATCATCATTATTATTATTATTATTATTATTATTATTATTATTATTATTATTATTATTATTATTATTATTATTACAGGGGTAGTGATTGGATTTGTCTCCAGAATATGCAATCTGATAGCCTCCTTATAAAGTTGTTTACACATGCTCCAAGAATCAATGTTGGTTACTAATTTATTTATCTGTGTTGGTTTTTTTTTTTTAATTTGGTTTGTAAGTTTGTCGGTGTCCTTGGTTTTTGGGTTGTTGCTGTAGTTGTTGTTGCTGTTGTTGTTGTTGTTGTTGTTGTTGTTGTTGTTGTTGTTGTTGTTGTTGTTGTTGTTGTCGTTGCTGTTGTTGTTGTGGAAAGGTTTTGTTTTTTAGTGTGTTAAGTGCTTTTTATTTATATTATGCTTTTCCCCACTGCTGAAAGTTCTTCCTCATCAAAGCTGTTTTCCTTATCTCACACTAATGTAAATGACTTGAACTACATGATAGATTTTATTGAGTAAGTTCGGGGGTTCCTTGCTAAGTTCAGAAAACATAAGTAAGACGTCGTGATAACTAGATATAAATCATTTTAGATTAACTTCATTACCTCTCAGCTTCTCCTTAGGCTGTCACGTAGGCTTCATGATGGAAGATAGGAATTCGTTTTGAAGTTAATAGAAAGCGCAAGGAAGCGGGAGAAATGCTAGCGAGTGGAGGTAGGCGCTATACCCAATGGGTGATAGCACACAGAACGCGAGAAAAGGGGGGAGGGAGAAGACAACTTGTGACCTCGCCTCTACAGACTTCATGTAGATCGATTGTGGTATCAACAAGTTTATCTGGGTGTTAAGTTTGGAATGGCAATTTTTACAGCATAATTTTTTAAAGAGGATGAAAAGAAAAGAGAGAGGGAGGGAGAGAAAGAGAGAGAGAGGGAGGGTTTAAGGGAAAAGTCTAACATTGGGAAGTTAAAGGAAAGGGGAGAGGGGAGCATGTTTTTTTTATCAATGGGATGCAGGAAGCCAGGGTTCAAAAATCTGGGATAATAGGAGATTACTAGAGAGACTCAGATTAAAAAAAAAACGTATCAAAGAGCGAGAGTAAAATTCAGTAGAGATTTTCTTGCGTTATTCTTTAAAAAAAAAGGTAACAAATTTGAAATCAAAGTTTTCTGAAGACTGAATGGTGTAATTGTTTCTGAGATACCATACCTCACTAAACTGCTCACGACCCGGCAATAGTGCGTCGATTGCCTCAAGGAACACGAGGAGTTAAAAAAAAAAGGAGAATTTCTCCTGGAAATCGGTTATGGCGAGTCCCGATCCCCTGAATATAGGGAATGCAGAGACGTCTGTCCGCCAAGATATGGTTCTTGTCAACTTTGTACAAGTATCAATACCATTCATGGTGTTGGAATACAGCAACGTTTAATTCATAACAAGTAATATATAGCGCAGCTGTATGTGCAAATCTAAAGAACTATTTCATCAGTAAAAGTCAAGTCGACTTATGCCTTTCTTTTCTTTTTAATTTTAATGAAAGTTTGGATGGCTTTTCTATCAAGCCGGATTGACTGAGCTGCATTAATTCATTGCTTCCACTTCGTTATAGGGTTGGCCTTGTGGAATACTTTTCTGATATATTTCAAGAAGTCTTACATTTGGTCATCATGTGCAGCAGTATTTCATCCTCCTTCCCCCGGCTTTAAAGGGGAAGTTACCTTCGACCCTCGATGTTTACTTTGGCAAAATATTCTTCTATAAGAAGCGTTCATAAAATCATGTCACAAAAGGAAACAAAAATACGCTCATAAAGTAGTAAAATTCTATTCTTTTACCGGGCGTCCAAGGTAAATCCGCTTTATTGATAATACCTTGCTAGTGTCAGAGAAATCAAGCCCACTAACTGCTACCTGTGTACGGTTCTAGATCTATGTATAATTTGCACCTGTGGGAGATTTTCCTGATCTCTGCTCCCTGCTTCCGAGGTTTTTGGACAAACGATTGTTGATGGAAACTTCTAGATGCAGAGATAACTTTTCGTGTATTGCTTGAGAGGCGACAGAGTAATTGTTTTTATCCTGCCATCAAAGCAAACACTGCACGGTCTGCAGTCAGTTTAAGCTAATTGCGAAGACTTTAATCCTGGATCTTAGTGATTTTTTGTGCTTGTTGCCAAGTGGATTTATGAGCTGGAGCCATAGGCTATTTGAACCGTATAGTAATAAAGGTTGTGTCTTTCAGAAGTATCTCTCACACAACATTTAATCCGTGCGTGATATTTTGAGAAAGTAATTACAAGGAAAATACTTTCTTTTCCCATCTTTTAAGTGTACGATCTCTTTTTTTTTCTTTTCTTTTTTTTTAAACTTCTTTTAGCCTCTCTCTAAATCTCTGTCCTTCTATCTGTCTATCTGTGTCTGTGTTTGTTTCTTTGTGCGTGGTGACTTTTTAAGTCTTATTCTTTATGCTTCTCTTTATCTTTCCTACTCCTATTTATCCAACGATTGTCCTTTATTTCTGTGTTTCTCCACCCTCCCCCCCCCCCTTTTTTTTTTTGGCCGTTGTCTCTCCCTCCCCCTTCTCTCACTCTGTCTCTCTGTGTGTCTCTCTCTGTCTCTCTCTCCGTCTCTCTCTTTATCTATCTTTCTATCTCTCTATCTATCTCTCTATCGATCTATCTATCTCTTTATCTCTCTATTTCTCTATCCATCTATCTATCTCTCTATTTCTCTGACATTTTGTCTCTTCTGTATTACCTCTCTAGGAGTCTACTTCGTTTTTAAACTTTCCCCTGAAGGTTTGTCACCTTGCTGGGATGAGACCAGCATCTAAAATTTTCTGGATCGATCTTTTTTCCTTTTTTTTTTTAACCTTGTATGTGGGCATCTGTTGCACAAAATACAACTCCACCAGTTGGAAGAATCTCTCTCTGGTTCTTAGGGGAAAAAATAGAAGCTTTAGAATCATACCAATGTCCTGTTCAGGCAAATACAGTTTGATTGTTTTAGTTGTTTGGTACTAAACGGCAACGAAAGCATAATATTTGCTTATGAAATGATCAAAGCAAAACAAAAAAAGTGTTGAAAAGAGATAATAATCTTTTATATATTTTAAACCTTCATGAAGTAGTGATAACATTCCTTTTTTTTAAATTAGGGAGCTCGAAATAAAGGATTAAAACTCTAAAACACGTACAAGTTTAATTGTCTCTAGTGGTATTATATCCTATGTTGATTTTTAGTTTATCTGAATATAGGTATATGCAGATGATAATTATGATACAAAAGACTCTGACGAATGGAAAATTTGAACTAAAATTGAAGAGAACAAGGAAAAGAATGAAAATTTAACTTTACAGATGGTTTGAATTTATTGCAATATTTAGTCTTAATCAAAATCATCTTTATATCCCTTGAAATCTAATGAGCAAAACTAATATCTTCCGCCGAAATTCTTTTAAACTCTTTCCGGAAAAACTCCTTTTTTTTTCAATCTTTTTTTTATTTTTGAAATAGGGAGAGGCGGGGGGAGGGGGCACGACAGCGCTGGTTATTACATTCCGCAGTTCCATAGATATGAGATCAGAACATCAACCTTCGGAAGGAAGAGGGAGAAATGTTTTTTGGTTGTTTACTTTTCTCGTTGCCCTTCTTGGGTAATTTTTCTTTGTTTTGTATTTCTTGCTTCCTTCTAAGTAAAGAAAGAGACACAAGAGAGGGAACTCGAGAATTTTAGTTTGGAATTTTTGCTGACATCGCAGCGGCTTTTCAAGAGCGTTGACCTGGTGTGAGGAGAGGATAAAATGCCTCGGAGCGGCCATCACAAATTTCGCCGGTTGCCCGGATAATGTTATTATTTCATCTGCTTAGTACAGAGAGGATGGAAAGCTAATGGAGAAAGAGGAAGTTCACGACAAGAGTCCATTGGCGGGGCTCATTAGCAGTCTTGTTTGTGTGTGGCTGTGTGGTCATGTGGTTTGATACAGTGGGGCAGGGTCTTTCTAAAAGGGTGGCCTTGGCAACATCAATTTTTAATCTCTTTATCTCCTCTCTCTCTCTCTCTCTCTCTCTCTCTCTCTCTCTCTCTCTCTCTCTCTCTCTCTCTCTCTCTCTCTCTCTCTCTCTCTCTCTCTCTCTCTCTCTCTCTCTCTCTCTCTCTCTCTCTCTCTCTCTCTCTCTCTCTCTCTCTCTCTCAATTTGTCTATCTCTATCTCTACCTATTTATCTATCGATCTATCTGTTTATCTCTATATTTGCACATTCCATCTCTGCTGTATCTTTCTCTTCATTTATGTCTCCTTTTTTCTAGCTGTATCTCTCTCTCTCTTTCTTTCTGTCTTTTCTTCTCTCTCTCTTTCTCATTTCTGTTATTAGCTTTTTTCTGGTATTCAAGCTTTTATAGTGTTACTCCTTCATCAACCTGTTTCGCTTTTAGTGAAGCCTCATTCTGTGTGTCCTCTTTCATCGAATGCTTCTTGACGTCTAGTGCTCTTTCTTAATCTTTTCATCCAACGCAATTCAGAGCTTGCTTTCCGTTCGGATTTTTCTTCCATTGTCCCTCCTCTGAGAACAAAAGTAAAGAGTTATGAAAATTGGAAGTGTTCCAGAATTAGAGCTTTCTTTGGCCTTTGCTTTAAATTTTGTCTCTTGGCTCGTAAAATCGATTTTGTTATTCATGGTTATGACAGGTTTGTTTGGGTTTGTTTTTTTTTTGTTTTTTTTTTACCCTCTTGCCGACTCAGGTCTTAGAAATGTATTTATAGAGATCCTTTGGATGACTCTAGACAACTTGGGCTCTCCTGAAGTTATGCAAAATGAATTATTATTTCTTTTTTATTTTTTTTTAGTTGCTTTTTTTAGTTTTTAAAGAAATTTTTCATGGTATTTCTCAGTTTGTGATGCAGCTAAAATGTTCATGGCGAAAACGTTCAAACTATTAAGTCGTAGCAAAACTTCTTGCTTTGCTCGCAGTTGGGAAGCGACAACACAGCTGTTTTATGACGTTAGCTCTTTCATTATGTTGAATTTGAGGTAAAAAATCAAATATTTTTTGCCTTTTTCACCGTAATTTCTTGATATATTGGGTATAATTTGGGAATGTCGGAATTAATTCAGTTTTCGGTTGTATTTTTAATATACAGAAGTTCCCTCGTAATAACTATTGATATTTGAAGCACCAGGTTTAATGGTGTGGGTTTTTTTTTTTTTTTTGTTGTTGTTGTTTTTTCTCACAAAGCTGTGGCGGTGTTTCTGCAGTTGATTGTGAAACACAAGTTCTGAATAATGATATTAATTTTTGTCACTAGCCCATGTCTGCGTCGCAAAATAATCTACGACCAGAATTTACTATCGAAGATGTTTTAATAGTGTTATATTACTTATCCTTTAAGGATCCATACAGTAGCGAGCCTCTAAATCGAGCTTCTTGAACTGCTTCCACCGACTTTTGTTTTGGATAGTTTTAAAATTCTAGTTGGATTTAAATCCTCTGATGCTACCAGCGGACAATAGTGCCAACTTAGGCGCGCCATCTTGTGCCCAGCAGTGGCAGCCCAAGAAGTTCATAAAAACCGGTGATTCGTCAAGCGATGCGTGGAGGATAGTCGCGTTCGACAAGACGGCCACTCGCTCCAGCAAGAAGAGAATGGAGGAGAAGGAGAAGGCTGAGTTTGAGTCACTTTGCGATTATGAAGGAAATGATGGATACTTGGTAGGTCTCTAACTTAAACGATCACCATGCATTAATGAGGATTCTGTTTGATCCTTTTACTCACATAGTTTTGTCTTGTCTTTTCTCTCTCTCTCTCTCTCTCTCTCTCTCTCTCTCTCTCTCTCTCTCTCTCTCTCTCTCTCTCTCTCTCTCTCTCTCTCTCTCTCTCTCTCTCTCTCAATATATATATATATATATATATATATATATATATATATATCTTTCCCTCTCTCTCTCTTTGTCTCTTTCTCTTTCTCAGTCTGCCCCTGTCTGTCTATCTTTTTTGCTCGCTCTAAGTCATTATCTTTGATTTCTTATTCCCGTCTCCTTACTTCTCTGAAATCAAACATCTATCCCTCCCAACTTCTACCCTCACCTCTCTTTTTATAATCCTACTTCTTAATGATCCTTGAAATTGTTATTTTCGTTTTCCTGTTTCGACTTTAGCCTGTATTTGATGTAATCTTAGCCATATATATAATCAATACTGCTTACTTATTACTGCTTAGCATTACCTGATAGTAGTGTACTCTAATTTTAGGAAAAAAGAGCACCACGAATGCTAGGCTCCTCTCTCGGCAAAGAGTTGCGCCTAAATAAGACACCCCTGGTCTCTGCAACTCGCCTGTTACAGTAGTCCAGAAGATGCAGCAGTTTGTTTTAATGGCAGACTTCTATCGCGTCCCTCTCATCTCTACCTGTCAGCAGCCGCTGCGCTCACTCGGTGCATGACTGCACACTCCTGGCTTCAGTTCCAGCCTAGACTCAAGACCATACTAGATCTCCATTTAGATCTACATCTATATCTAGAACTTTGCAAACCACTGGAGATTCCTACCGACTTTTGAGGCAGCTGTAGTTGTTCAATGTTCAGGGTAATTTAATTGCTGACACAATAGATTCCCTAAGGCCCAGATAAAATACCTCTTTCTTCTGTATGTCTACAGCCGCCGCTCCTGGAGATATCACAACTAGCCCAATCGATCTTTACATTGTGTTTAAATTTTCTATATAACGTTCTTTATGACTTTCAGTGTGGGGCAGTTGGTTTTTCGCTTTTCCCGACTGAATCCAGTCATTAAGTTGTCTCTCTGTTGCTTGATTTCTGTGGATTTTTTTCAAGCTTCCAAACCATGTTTTATCACTTTCATTAACGTATTGATATAATACAGTTCACATAGGCTGTGACTGCCACTCCTATGGTTAAAAAAATGTAACTTCAAGTCTAACTGATCTGGACTTCTATTAGTAATTTCTGTACGGAAATAATATGAAGCCAATTGTTCTGAAATTAATTCTAAATGCTTAAAATACATAATTTAATATCACTGTCATCGTTGTTAACTTTGGCGGTCGTTGCTTTTTACGCGTTTGTGAATGATAATTTTTTGGTTTTGTTTTTTGTTGTTGTTTTTTTCCCTTTAATTACTGCTCGCCCTCAATAGATTTCGAAAACTTAACATCAATTTAACTACTCAAGTCCCATAGACAACATGCTTTCTCAAACAACGTGTCGTTATTGGGTTGAGCGAGTTTGACATAGATATTCTATTGCTATCAGAAAGAGCATGTGAGAAAAGCTGGGTATCTTAATACATCGTGAAAACCAAGATGATCATTCGATCTTCGATTTCATAAATCACTAACTCTATATGTCACCGCAAAATAGAATCCTTCTCAGCTTTCTCCTATTTGTCTGTGTGACACTCACTATAAAGATGCACGAATGAGATAACTATGATTCTTGTTGTCGGTTATTGAGCTGTGTGGTAGGGGCTCCTCCTAAGCGATTGTGCAATATTGATACGTTAGGGTCTCACTGCCATACCGCGTCAGTAATGCCGACACTGCATGGGGTTTGTATTAACAAGTGAGAGAAAACAACGGCAAAGACCCTTGAAGCAAATCATCTTGATCCAAACCGCAACCGATTTTCTTACTTTTTCATTAATTTATTTATTTTTTGTTTTTGTTTTGTTTTGTTTTTTTGTTGTTGTTTTTTTTCTTTTGTTACTCATCTTCATCCTATTTGTTGTGTGTCACTATGTAAATTGGTAGATTATTGAAATTCTTATAGTCTATAAGTTATCTTGTTTTAACAATTTTTGTTCTCCTCCTCCTCCTTCTCCTCCTTCTTTTTCTTCTTCTCGTCCTCCTCCTCCTTCTCCTCCTTCTTTTTCTTCTTCTCGTCCTCCTCCTCCTTCTTCTTCTTTTTCTTCTCCTTCTCCTTCTTCTTTATTTTTCGCCTTTGTTATTCTCTCTCTCTCTCTCTCTCTCTCTCTCTCTCTCTCTCTCTCTCTCTCTCTCTCTCTCTCTCTCTCTCTCTCTCTCTCTCTCTCTCTCTCTCTCTCTCTCTCCTTTCTCTCTTTCTTACCGTATCTATCTTCGTCTCTCTCTCTCTCTCTCTCTCTCTCTCTCTCTCTCTCTCTCTCTCTCTCTCTCTCTCTCTCTCTCTCTCTCTCCTTTCTCTCTTTCTTACCGTATCTATCTTCATCTATATTTTCTTGCTTTTCCTCAATCTCCTCTTGTCTTTTTTATCAATCCATCTATCGGTGAGGTTCAAGTGTTCCTCCTGATAATTTTGCCCTGAAATACAAGTTTTCGATCATCTGACACTTAGATTGTATCTTTTCTTGTTTCTATCCAACTCGTGTTACTGACTCACTTTCTTCCCTAGAGAAAATATTTTTGTCCAAAGCCATGGAAGGTGCGTACCAGTTCACCTCTGGGCATTATCAGTTTCAATTCGATTAGCATCACCCAATGAGGCTGCTGTCTTGTGCAACTTTAATCCTCCACTATGGCTGGGGAGGAGCCCGAGGAAATCCAGCCAACGTGGCGCATTTTTGCCCCTTAAGAACATGAAACGATCTATAGCTTTTTAGGGTGGTGGTTTGTCTGTTTTTTTTTTTTAATTTCTTTGTTGTTGCTGGGTTTTTTTTTTTTGTTTTTTGTTTTTTATATTCCTGCATCTGCCAAATTTTACCACTCAATAGCATCAACATCTTTAATTTAGTGAAGATTGAATATTCAAAGATAGGACTTATCTCGGCGTTTGGTCGGCTTTGTGAAAAGGCAGTTTAATTCAGAATTACCGTAAATACAGACTTTTGAAAAACAATTTTCATTGGTTGTTCGTGCTTGTAATCTACGTGAGTTTTCTAGAACAACACACAAAGAATGGTCTGATGAATAACTGTAGCAATAATAGTAAAAAGCATATTTTGCTCTTTTTTCTTCTTAATATTTTTTTTTCCTTCTCTTTATTTCTCATTTCCTTATTCCTTTATTTATTTATCTCACGTTTTCCAAGGATATCGGCTCTTTGAAGTTTTCATACCTTTAGAGCCTAAAACTATAATAATCAGCTTTCTCCTGTCACCTTCACCGTTTATCATAATTTAATTTTTGGTGAACTCTTTCAATTTGATTTCAGTGATGATTGGACAGACAACGCAGCATTAAACAAAAACAAACAAAAAAAAAAAAAACGGAAAATCAAAAGGAAATATGTGTTTGACATATTGTAGGAGATATAAGGTAAAATGTGGGAAAGTGACCTTCATGCCCCAAGGTAAACGATCCCCCTATCTTCAAGGCATGGCTGTCTGTCTGCTTGGATGTTCGAGCTCTGGGATCTGTCAACATTCAAAGCTGCATATTCATCGTCTTTGGCACTGCGGTGTTAATATAATACGGAACTTTCTCTAGGCTTTACCTTAAAAACAATCCCCACAGGATTTTAGTGCAAGCTTACACTACATTTAAGTATTGAAAGTTTTGGTCACGCCGGTTTTCAGTAAGGATGAGATCCGTTCAGAACGACTATGAAAGTCTAAGCAAATATGATGAGTGCCACCATTTCCAGTCGAGTCTTAGGACTGCAAGATGTGATGAAAGGTAGAAATAGGGAAAGAGAAAGAAAGAATATGACGTGTGTGTGTGTGTGAGAGAGAGAGAGAGAGAGAGAGAGAGAGAGTTGTTTTTTCCAAGTTGTAAGTAACTAATTAGAAAGAGGATCTTGATGAACTTAAATGAAGCTGTTCCCAAAACATTAATTCAATGGTAGGTCCAACGCTACCATTGTCCATATGTTCTCTTTTTGTTCTAAGATGACCCTGGTCAAGCCACCTCACAACTGACTGTTTGTTGTGCTTGTAAGAGATTGAAAAGTCCACTGGTACTGGTAGGTCAAGTTTTGACAGGTCCTCTCCGATCGCCCTCAGGAGATCTGTCTTGGTTCAAGTCTCTGAGAGCTCTACACCGCCGCGACAAACTGTTGATAACTGAAAACGAATTGTTATTGACCAATAGCTTCGGTCAGATCTCTCTTTCTTTTTCAGTTTGAGTTTAAGCAGTATTGACGACAAATTCAGTTATGCTTAAGATACGATTATAAGGTGAGTCATTAAAAAAGCGTGTTAGCTTCAAATTAAGGAACTGTGGGATTGTGATTATTGACCCGATTTTTCTCTACTCTGCAAGGTAATCAAAGTTCATTGCTGTCTTATAGTTAGTGTTCACCGCAACCAGTGCAGCCTGAATTATTATCATAATGAGTAACATTAAGAGTAGATCTAAGCAACAGAGGTCAAAACAGTGTTCAAGGAGGTCAAGAAGTTAGTAGGCACCGATATCCATGAACATTATGTGACAACGTCTGAGAAAGAAAGAAAACGAAAACAAGAAACAAGGATCAAGCTAGTGTAAAACAACAGGTCCACACAAAGCCTACATCAGAATATCAAAATTGTCGCAAAACAAAATTTCAGAGAGTTCGTGAATTAGTGAACATTAGGGTACCAAGGACGGCTGGGTGTCATGTGTACAAACATAGAAAGATGGAAAAGGCGACTACACAGTATAGAAATAAAGACAAGAATATCACCACCACCATCATCCTCCCATCTTCCCACCACAACTCGTGCCACTAAACTGTCGCCCTTGTGGGCCAATTGTTCTATCGACTCAGAAATCAAACACCTTTCGTTTAAATGTCGTAAGAGAGCTGTTTCTTCCTCTCAACCCATTGTATTTTGGAGATTTTTTTTTCTCCTCTGTGCAAACATCAAAACAGATCGTGACCGGATGAGGGACAATAATATTCTATTTAGGTATAACATAAGTGATACCGGTAGTATGATTTAAGGAGGCGGAATTCAATGATGTGAGGTAGACCTGTGGTAGCGATATTTTTCGTTTGTTTTGTGTGTGTGTGTGTGTGTGTGTGTGCAACCTTGTATATTATTGCCCCGCCCATCTAGGAAGCAGCTTTTTAGGCTTCAGAAGTATCAAAGTATGAATGAGAATGGCTTTGTATATGAAGAGATATGAAATGCTCCTTTAGCTGACAAGAAAAGTGGCCTGCTGAGATAGAATTCAGCTTGCTAGAATCATGAACTTTAGAGCCTGTATTTCTAGGTTCTGCTAGTCGAAAATTGCCGACAGGAGCTGTTGAGATTGAAATAGAATTGTTTACTGGGCTTCAGTTTTGGCGCCACAAACAGATTATTATCATAAATAAAGATACAAGAAGCTCCCGTCTCTGGAAAAGAAATAAACCTTCTAATTTTAAACTGAATTCGCGAAGCTATTGCAAAGAAATTCTCATGGGCAAGGCTTTGCTGTTTTCAACTTTCATAAAGCGATGCTTTATTCTTTGAAAGCGGCTATTTTGAGTACGCACTTTTACATTTGTTATTGTATTGCTTTGTTTGTTGTTTTGTTTTTTTTTAAGTTGTGTTGTAATATATAAATGATGAATAGGTTGTAAAAATAAGCCGAGAAAGAATGGATATGAATAAAGAGTCGTGAGAAATAAAAATGTGTGTACGAATTAATTCATTCAGGATTTTGAAGTCATTTTGAGCAGTAACATCAACGTTGTTGGAGTAATGTCTTCTATTTCGGGAGTTCTAACGGGCTGCCACCCTGAAACAGAGTCCATGTATTTCCGTACTTCACGGCGGCTTCCGGGATCAAGCTATGGAACTATTCAGCTCGATTTGTCACTGTCAAACAATTTTGCCGGAAGATATAAGTTTCTATAATAATTATGGTTGAAATTGAAACCTCTTCGATATAAAAAAGAGCACAACACAAACGTGTTTCCTTACTTTATGTTTATTAAGTTTCTCCATGCAAATCACACTTTACATATTGTTTTTCTCCGCGGATTCCTGATTCTTACGTCCTCGTATTTTAAATAGGAAATTATAGCGCGTCAACGTACCGTGTGTTCGAGAGCAAAGACTTAGGTTTTTTCCTCACTTTAGTTTATATTGCAGCAAGCTGTGTTTTTTCAAAGTTATACGGAACTTGAGTAACTTTCGATTTGAAACAGGTAGTTTTGCAGACGAGTCGGGCTTTATCCAATAACCTGTAGATTTTATTATGATACCAGTCTTCACAGAGCTATTTATTTTTCCCTCTCTTCCTCGGTTTGGTTCAGATTCTAGTTCCTTGATGATTCTTGTCCCTCAATGCACGAAAATTCCGGTCTCGCCAGAACTAGAACCGTGCAGTCAACCAGGAGACCAAGAGTCCTCTGACAAAAGAAGTAATACATTTATTATGAATGATTGATAGCACGTATCTGAGAGACCGTTATGCAGCCGGGTAATAGGTATGGTACGGTTATGTGGATTTTTTTAGGCTGTTTTATTGGCGACAAATAGTGCAAACATGTTCGGAGATGTTTATGTTTGTCTTTGAAAAAATAGGCATGGATGGACTCAGAGAGAGAGAGACAGTCAGACAGACAGACAGACAGACAGACAGAGACATAGACAGAGAGAGAAAGAGTCAGACAGACAGAGGGAGAGAGAGAGAGAGAGAGAGAGAGAGAGAGAGAGAGAGAGAGAGAGAGAGAGAGAGAGAGAGATTTAGCAAGGTCAGCGCAATAGTAACTTTGGTGAGCTTACAATACATGTAGTACAGAGAAATCGAGAAAAGTCAGATAAATAGTCTGCTAAGTCCACTCTTGAAAAGTAAGCTGTTTATATAGCATGCAGAAGCTCTCTCTCTCTCTCTCTCTCTCTCTCTCTCTCTCTCTCTCTCTCTCTCTCTCTCTCTCTCTCTCTCTCTCTCTCTCGTATCATTGGATCTCTAAAGAGTGTACAGAGTATCTGAAGCAAGAGCGTGCAGTACCCGTGGCAACTGTCCATGTTAAATCGAAGGAATGGTTGTCCGAACGAGGCTATAATTATGTACATTGTATTTTGTATTGACTTTTCACACCACGATTTTTCTTTTTTTATTCCAATTGTATTTCGTCTGCTGAATATTCTGTTTGTCTTTTAAGTCTTATGCTATTTAGAATCTTGCTCTGGATTTATACTTTTTTTTTGTAGTGAAACTTTTTCATCTGTGTGCTTCAGTGTTTCTGTCATACTCTCTCTCTCTCTCTCTCTCTCTCTCTCTCTCTCTCTCTCTCTCTCTCTCTCTCTCTCTCTCTCTCTCTCTCTCTCTTTCTCTCTCTCTCTCTCTCTCTCTCTCTCTCTCTCTCTCTCTCTCTCTCTCTCTCTCTCTCTCTCTCTCTCTCTCTCTCTCTCTCTCTCTCATTCTTTCCTCCTTCCTTAATTGACTCGTCCATGTTGAATTTATTCCAATTTAATTATTTAAAGGTTGTCATTTTACTAATCACTCATATTTTTACCGTCCTAGTTTTGTTTTCTATGTCCAATTTTGCGGAACATCTTTTGGTGTGTGTGTGTGTGTGTGTACGTGTAAACTCGCGGTACACCAAACCTTACGATCGACCAGAGACCAGAGCCTGGCGCTGACGCAACAGTCTCGCGAGGGACTTGTCCCCGACTTCCTATTGTGTTGCTTATATAATTATTCCATCCTACTTCTTCTACATATATAATATACTGGACCTTGGCTCGCGAATGTTAGATGTTAGACACAATCTGTTTTAGATTTTAGATTGATGACTGTGCAAGAAGTCTCTAGAACCACAACGTTATTGGTTTATGCGTTTACATAGTTTGATCTACTTTGGGTTTTTCTGCTTTGTCTTTGCAGCTTTGACAAATCTCATTCTCTCTCTCTCTCTCTCTCTCTCTCTCTCTCTCTCTCTCTCTCTCTCTCTCTCTCTCTCTCTCTCTCTCTCTCTCTCTCTCTCTCTCTCTCTCTCTCTCTCTCTCTCTCTTTCTCTCTCTCTCTCTCTCTCCGTTTTAGCTTTGTAATTTTTTTTTCCTCTTTTTCCGCCATTTTCTTTCTATTTATAAGTTTTTTTTTGTTCTTTTTTGTTAATCTTTTAAGATTCTTAATGAAATTGCAATGACTTCTAATGAATGAGGTATGACACTCTTGGTCACCTTATGAACAAGTTACTGCTCGAATGTTTTAATATTTGTCACTTTCAATCTCAAATGACGTTGCTCTCTGATTTTTTTTTCCACGCTAGGCCCATGTCGTATCCGCCTTCGAGCAATCGCTGTCCAACATGACGGCCAGACTTCAGTCTCTCACCTCCAACGCTGACCACAAATCAGGACTCCCGGTAAGTAAAAATATTATCTCTTTGTGTATTGTGCTGGGCCCCGTCATTTTGTATGTAAAATTGTGCTTTTATTGAAAGTAATTTTAGAATGCCAAGTAGTAGTAGTAGTAGTAGCAGCAGCAGCAGCAGCAGCAGCAGCAGCAGTAGCAGTAGTAGTAGTAGTAGTAGTAGTAGTAGTAGTAGTAGTAGTAGTAGTAGTAGTAGTAGTAGTAGTAGTAGTAGTAGTAGTAGTAGTAGTAGTAGTAGTAGTAGTAGTAGTAGTAGTAGTAGTAGTAGTAGTAGTAGTAGTAGTAGTAGCAATAGTAGTAATAGCAGTAGTAGTTACCAAAGGAGCAGTTATAAAGACAGTGGTGATGGTAGTAGTAAAAGGAGGAGGAGTGGTAGTAGTTTGATGATGTAGTTGTCAATTATTTTGTTTTTTGTGGTTGATATATACACTTTCACCAATGCTTTTAGACGGTCTTGCACAGGCAAATTTTCAGTGTTTAATTTGCGTTGTGCATCTTAATGATCCATAACAATTGGAAAAGTGAAACTGATGGGCACTAAGCAAGGTAGAGCTAGCTGAAATTGAGCCTCTTTGAGTGAGCAAGCACAATACGTTTTCTATCAGCTGCAAGAGAAATTCAGCACCGTTTTCTGCTGGCACATTTTTGAATAATTCAAAATGAAAACTGGTCATTCAGCCGGAATGTCTCAAATCAAAACATTTCAATTCATCATCTTTGTTCTGGTACCTTAAAACCATTCCTAATCAGGGGTGCTTATTTAATAGCTCAACAAGTCTCTTCCATTGCAAGAGACGCAGTTCTTAACTACGGGTCTGAAAGGTTTGATGAAAAAGAAAGAGTGTTGGCTGTCTTTGAAATGAAAAAATGATCCCATCCCGTATGCAAGGGATTCATTTTTGTTTTTGTTTTGCTTTAAGAAAACTTATTACGGGGAAGTAATTTTGGTCGACATATTAAAAAAACTACAAATCTTTGTTCTCCCCCCTTAATTATTGAAAAAAAAGCGAGAAAAATTACAAACGATTGTTTAGCTGAATCAGAATGGTGTTTAATGTAAAGACTGTAACTGATTTCAATGCGGAAATTGTGGAAGCAAGTTTCATAGCAAAAGATTCGTATAGAACTCGTTTTGTGAAAATAAACTTTCACAAAAGCCTTGCATGAATTTTCAAATCCTTATTTTATACAAATTTTCATATCAGAGTAGATCTATTCATTTCTCACATCTAGTCTTAACAAGTAAGATACCTGTATAGGAAATTTTATATGAAATAAACTTTTTTTTTTAAATAAATGCCTTTTTCTATATATATCAGAAGCTAAAAGGCAATACTTCCTTTCTAACTAATTTTCTTAATTTCTTGCAATTTTCACTGTTGAGAGAAAGTGCATGCATCTGAATGTGATAATGAGCAACATGCAACTTATTTGGATTGCATGTGAGTTACATGTCATGGAAAAATAAAGAAACATGTGGTTTAATGAGATTACAGGGAATATAAATTACAAGTTTTAAAATAAGGATATATGAGGAGGAAAAGATATTAATCATGATCAAAGAAGATAATGTTGATCATACACTTCAATTTATTTTGGTGAAAAAAACTTTCCATGGCAGCACTGAATTATAAATACTTTTTTACATTAGTGGAAAATTGACCTTCATTAGTAACATGTATGCATGTAAATATTTATGAACCATTATGGTCGCTAGACATATGGTTACTTATTTGACAAATGCACGTGTTTTCTGTCTTGAGAAAGGAAATGATTCGAAGTAACAAAAAAAAAAAATGTAATTCATTGTAAAAAAGTTACTGTTCAAACATGAAAATGAAAAAAAAAAAATCTGAAAGAGCAGTATGGCAAAGGCATTAGAGGTGCTTCAATCGTACATATCTGGCTGCATGTATACATTCGACAATCAATTAGGCCTTTAACTGCAAAGTAACAAAAACTGTGCAAAACATATGAAGAAATGAAGCAGTTACAATTTTGAACATATTGCAAAAAAATTGCACAGGAGCAAAATAATATATTCAACTTAAAAGCAATTTAATTTTGATGCAGCTTCGGCAATGACCAATGTAACAAGTCATGAAGAACAAAATGTTAATCATAAAAAAATATGGAGTGAGAAGAACTTGATATAAAGAGTTCATTAAAGAGCTCAAAGCTCTGGGTTGACACCGAGCATTAAAATATGTTTCAACCCGCCTAGGACCAGATATGATAATTGGTCGTGTTCGGGTTGAACATCTGTAATGCTTGGTGTCAACCCAGGGCTTTGAACTCTTAAACAAGTTTTATCCCAAACTCATTATATCCAGTTCATGACTTGTTCCGTTGATCACTGATAAAACTGAATCAAAAGTAAAATGTTTTTATGTTAATTGTATTATTTTGCTCCCATGCAATTTTTTGTCAAATGTTCAAAATTGTAACTGCTTCATTTTTTTGTAATGGCTGTGATTTTCATCAACGCCATTGATTGCCCGAGGATGCAAGTGTGATTGATCTGTGCCTGCTACTGAGTGAACTGTGTACTTTCCAACTTCATCTGATCATGTCTTATTCTCAGATCTGCCATCGTCAAATCTTTTAACTGCTCCTAATCAATAAAATTTATTGGACTTTAAAGACTGAAAATTATTTTTACCTAAATGTGAAAAGCAAAAAAGGCTTAAACTGAGAGATAAAACGTTGGAATTAACAGAGATTAGTAACTATAGTTTTAAGTGTAGTGCTAGTCAGACCATGGAAAGATCCAGCCACCAGGAATTGAAATGTTGAAGGAGTGCATAGCAGTAGGCTGTCCTCAACACTGACAGCTACTCTCTTGAGTTAAACCACTCATTGAAAAAAAAACGTCCATTGTATTGCTGCACTGGACAGGGTACTGTGTTCACTATCCGGCCCTGACAGGTACAACATCTCGTGACGTGTGGATTGCAACAGGCACAATGTGTCATATGGCCACATGGGAAATTAATAAAGGCCACGGGCTGGTTCCCTTGTAAGCACACCTTGCACCAATCAAGACCTATGAAGAGAGATCATTTGTGGTATCTTAAATTCAAAGCTTTTGATATTTTTTTTTGGCTCATTGACCACTTCCTAGAAAAGTCATCCTCAGGTAATTCTATTAGACAGTGCACTATTGGCAGATTATACGCTTAAATTATCACCAGAGCTTTTGATCAAATTTCTTAAAATTAGTTTCAGTATGTAAGCATGAATTGGTTGCAGAAAGCTAGCAACTAAGTTTTCTGTTGTGTTATTGTCTACATGTTAAAATTAATCATTCTCAACAAATGAAAATTATTGTCTCAAACTATTAAGTATATTTAAAAAACCTTTATTCTTTAAATATATTCTGAACAAACTTTTTAAGTTAAATTGTAAGCAAGTAATATTGAGATAGTGAAGTAGATTTGTATTTTCTGTGGCAATATTAAGAAAAAAAAAAAACATAGCACTTTGAAATAACATCATATCAAGAACATTATAAAATCATTGCAAGTAATCTTTTGTGAGGTTCCCATGAGTCGAACTTTATATCTTTTTTTTTTACTATTCAGGTTTGAATATAAAGCAGAAGTTAAAAGGGGCCCTTTTCTTTTTTTTTCTTTTAAAATTGGTTCCTTGTTTTGTATATATCTCAAAGTTTACACATTTTGCACTGATGTAAACTTTCATGAAAGGTCTAAGTGTTAAGCACAATAATACTAAGCTTCAAATTCGTTAACATACTTGCCAGATGTCGTTTTATCTTCATTTTTTGACGTTCATCAGATATGCTGATGTCATTTCTTCTTTGGATATCAATATCACTGCTGCTTGGCCTAAAGTCAAGAGCCCTTAAATACTCAGTGGTCCCATTCTGGCCAATCTGGTATTGAAAAAGGAAAAATATGAAATTTGGAAGATCAAGTGAAGATCCAGAATTTTTTTAAAAATTTAGGACCAGATTTGTGTCATTCCCTAATCAGAGCAAGATGTAAGTGCGATTGGCTGGTCCTTGTTTTATGCACTTTTATAATGACAAGTTAACATGGTTTTTATAAGAAGTTTTTTTTTTTAGATTCAAAGAAAAATGACGTTTTTATTTTTTTTTTGGTTCCTCTATATTATGACTAAGGTGTGTACAGTTTAGCCTAATCTTTGTTCAATCATCAATTAAACTGATGGTTGTATGGTGCTTACTTATTAGTTAGTCATGCTTTGACTGATTCCTAGCAGTGACTCCCTCTTATTATGACTTATTGCATCAGATTTATGAAACCTATGCAGTCTGCAATTTAACTTAAAATATCAACTCAAACGATGGAAGTCACTGCCATTACTGAGAAATATTTTGATCTGGAGGGGTTTGTGGTTGTGGTAGTAGTAGCGGTAGCAGTAGCAGTAGCAGTAGCAGTAGCAGTAGTAGTAGTAGTAGTAGTAGTAGTAGTAGTAGTAGTAGTAGTAGTAGTAGTAGTAGATGTAGTAGCAGCAGGAGTAGCAGCAGGAGTAGTAGGAGTAGTAGGAATAGTAGTAGTAGTAGTAGTAGTAGTAGTAGTAGTAGTAGTAGTAGTAGTAGTAGTAGCAGCAGCAGCAGTAGCAGTAGTAGTAGTAGTAGTAGTAGTAGTAGCAGCAGCAGCAGCAGCAGTAGTAGTAGTAGTAGTAGTAGTAGTAGTAGTAGTAGTAGTAGTAGTAGTAGTAGTAGTAGTAGTAGTAGTAGTAGTAGTAGTAGTAGTAGTAGTAGTAGTAGTAGTAGTAGTAGTAGTAGCAGTAGTAGCAGTAGTGGTTGTATTTACAGCAGGAGCAGGAATAAAAACAGTGGTAGTGGTGATGGTGGCAGTAGTACTTGTAGTAGTTGTATGATTATTATCTATTATAGTTGTTGCTGTGGTCATTTTACCGGCAATGGGTGGCGCTGGGGATTTGGTCTCAGCCTTCTTGGTCTTCTGACAACGCACTGGCTTTCTGGGTCAGGATCATTTGCCTTTCTTCTCTTGGGCATAGTAGATTCATTCTGTGCATTTGAAGATTGATCAGAAGATGAGACAATTTTTCTTTATTACTTTTTAAAAAAGCGGGTATTTTTTATTTATTTTATTTTATTATTATTATTATTATTATTATTATTATTATTATTATTATTATTATTTTTTTTTTTTTTTTTTATTTTGGGGGGGGGGGGGGGGGGGGGGGTGGTCGTTACAGTGTCTGCCGTTTTTCATTTCAACTCCATTTAAAAGCGTAAATTATGCAGGTGTAGACGTTACTGAATATGTTTCGGGTGTGGTAGATTTATAATCAAGAACATTTTAATGAAGCAAAAATAATGTTCTAAATGTAACTGCAAACATAATTAAACTAATGTCTGTTGAATAACTCCGCATCAATAAGAATTTAACAGAATAAAAAGATGCAAATATTAAATTTGGTAAGTCTGACACGCCTCCATAAAAAATGAATAATTGATGTACTTTATACCACTGTTTTAGATTGGTTGGATCTAGATTTGCCAGACATTCTGTTTACTGCTAATGTTTAGCTAGCCATCGCAGTCACGTCCTGCTTATCTTACACAGTCGATTTCGATTAGGTTCTAAAATTATGCACAGCTTACTTTCCAATAGTTCCGATAAGTGATAGAAAAGACGCTACAAAGTATGCTATAAAGTATAGAATTTTTTTTTATTATTAATTGCAAGTTAGTCCTTTTTCCACACAATAGAACTTTATCATGTTCAGTTTCAAAATTGTAGTGCATGTAACTGTTTGTAACATCACATCAAAGTTTAAATATAAATTAATAAAAATGAAAATACAAACTAAACATTATTGCCTTAAACTTGACTATATCCAAATTATTATTCACATCTTTTATATGATTTACGAAAAAAAAATTAAAGTGCACATCAGAGTTCTTAAAACAATGAAAATTACCAGTGTTGTGCTTTGTCTTTTCTGGCCTGCCATAGCTAGATTTAGCTGCGTACGCAATCAGTCGCCTTCTTTCACTTTTACAACCAATGCAAGCGAATGTGCTGTAGCCTGGATCAGAAAACATGAATTGTGATGCATTATGGGTAGAACGGGCGGAGCCATTGTTAAAATAAAAAACGATTTCCTCAGAAACGAGACAGGCTGAGGTCTGTTAAGTGGGTAATTCACTTGATTATATGGAGCAATCGCCACACTTACAATAAAGATCCCCATCTCCTGGATATAATCACGTGTGCCACAAGAAGAAAATAATAAAATGAGGACGAAATGTTACATGTAAAACTCGCGCACTTCGTGTTTGGTGTGTAACCTTCAAAGAGTACAGTGCATGGAGTCGATCAATAAAATAATGTGCTGCAACCGTGTAGAGCTTGCTTTAACTGGGACATTTATCACACGAACTCGGCGGAGTTTTAAGGAAAACAAATCTTAAGAATTCACGCAAAGAGTCTTTTTGCCCAGTAGAGGTCAATATAAATATGACTGGAACATTACGTCATATGCGCCTATCGTTAAAATTTGATGAACTCTCATTTTATGTTCTTCATTGCAAACACAACCTGAATAAATTATAATGTAGTGCTTTCTCCAACCCCCCCCCCCCCCTAAAAAAAAAAAAAAAAAAAAAATAGGGAATAAAAATAATAAAATCGTAATGATGCAGAACATAAGTGTTAATAAAAGCCATGGTTAAAACGCACTGAATGGTTTTAACAGATATTCAAGCCAAGCCAAGTTCATGGTTTCCAATCAAGGCCTCTATAGGAGTGTTTGAAAAAAAAAAAAAAAAAAGATAGAGAAAGAGAGGGGGGAGGAGGGAGGTGGGGGGGGGGGGGGTGGCTAAAAAAGTCATTGGCATAGATATGAAGCAATAAACATACAGCTTTGTAATTTGGCACACTTTTTTTTTACTAGTCACCACGCAGTTATAAACATTTCTGACACCTCTCTTTGGCCTTCAAAAGTCCTTGAGACTGTGAGAGTAAAATGGACCCTGAATAGTAGTAGTAGTAGTAGTAGTAGTAGTAGTAGTAGTAGTAGTAGTAGTAGTAGTAGTAGTAGTAGTAGTAGTGGTAGTGGTAGTGGTAGTAGTGGTAGTGGTAGTAGTAGTAGTAGTAGTGGTAGTAGTAGTAGTAGTAGTAGTAGTAGTAGTAGTAGTAGTAGTAGTAGTAGTAGTAGTAGTAGTAGTAGTAGTAGTAGTAGTAGTAGTAGTAGTAGTAGTAGTACACGCATGTAACATTGATGTAACAAAGTGAAGTAAAAAGACTAGTTTATTACATTAAAAAGTTTTCAAGCAAGAAGATTTGGATGCAAAGGCATATTTTCTTACCTTTGACAGTTTATGCCCACCCGCAATGAGAATGTTGTTAATTTTTATATGAATATAAAAGAACTAAAAGTGAGAAAAACACAGCTTTAATCTACGATTCGAGACCAGCGCTCAAAGCATCACCAAAACATCCATTGCACTTTTGTATCAACATTGGCCTATCATTGTGAAGCGAATTAGCAGCAATTAAATCATGGGATAACTGTTCACCTTGAAATAACACTATGGCTCTAGAATCTAGATTGAAAAAACAAATGGTTCTGTATCTTTCATCACGACAAACTTTTCGACAGAAGTTTACCTTCAGTCAAACTAAAATAGATCTTGATCCGGATCTCCACTCTATAGCCCAATAGGTAACCGATAGTTCGGAGTGACAATGTGGACGCCGCTTATGAGCTCTAGACAATCAGTCCGATGCAATTGCTGGATCTAGTGACTATACGTCTGACTTTCTGTTTGCGCAGAATGCTTCTGATTATCCGCAACCGACGATAAATGAAAAATTTCAAACGAGAACTGGTCTGTGACACACCCTTGGCTTTTGAAAATTCATGATTAACGGTATCCAATTTTTCCTTTAACGAGATTCGCTTTTCATCCCAAGTTCAGAGCTAGTCAGAACTCTGGGCTGAGTGGGCTCATTAAATATGATATCGCATTTGATTGGTTGCTTCTCTCTCTGTAGGCCGGGTCGAGTCAGGCCAAATCAGGCAAGGAGAACATTTTTGTACGAGCTTTTTATCTTCCAACACATGAGAGCAAAGATTTACAGATCGCCTTTCCGAGTTTCCGTGTGAGGCTGCCTAGGTCCGGAATCCGAAGATTTGCCATAGTTTTATAGCTGATAATTTTGTAAACAATACGTAAAGGTCACAGGGGGTGCATCGCATATCTCAGATTGACAAGAATCAGTTCTGTGTTCTACTTTGTTTTGAAAGTGGTTTATCAGAATGACTCAAGGAAGCAAGAAACTAAGAGAGAGAGAGAGAGAGAGAGAGAGAGAGAGAGAGAGAGAGAGAGAGAGAGAGAGAGAGAGAGAGAGAGGTTATTTGTATGTTTGTTTTTCTTTTTGTTTTTGTTTTTTATATATATTTTGTAAAACATCTCTAGCTCTAGATCTAGCTTCTTGCGATTTTTGTTTTACTTTTATTGATCAATTTTTCCATTTTTTAAATTTTTATAAATAAGTTTTACGTTATGAATTAAAAATAAAAAGTAAGATAACTTTCATCATTATAATCGTGTGAAAGTTAATTTGATTTTTTTTTTCAGACAAGCGCATTGTTCATAATTTATAAATCCATAATTTATAAATCCATGTCTAAGTTTAAACATAGCAACGAATCAATTGTTTGCGTCCTCGTACAAAATAACAGGTTTTGTGACGTATTTGCATGGGACTTTTGAATTTGTGTTACAAATAATCTGTGATCCGACTTTACGGTATTTTAATTCAGCGTATTGGTTAACATTAGCATCACGTGGAGCAATCGATAGGCCGAAAGGTTTCATCTAATTACTAGTGGCCTGCTTTAAGCAAGCGTTATTATCACTGCACGTGAGCTAGGCGCTTTTGAGAAAATGTTTTTCGTTCCTGGCCCACTTCAAAACATTGCCTTGATAACTGTTTTCCTTTTTTTGTGTGTGTCTGTGTGTGAGTGTGGTTTTTTTTGTTTTTGTTTTTGTTTTTGTTTTTGTTTTTTTTTTTTGTAACGTTATAAAGAGCGGCCATGACCGCAATACTTGAGTCAATTCCCTGAAAATTACTGTTCTCCTCCTGTCCTGACTCCCTTACCTCCAGGACTCTGAGCTCAACGAGCTGCGCATGACAATTGAGGCCCTGAAGAGACAGAGCAAGATGACCCTCCAGGATCCGACCGTTCTGAGTCCGTCGGCCACCAGGCGTCACACGTCTCCGGCCATGAAGGACATTCATATCACTGGTCAGTACTTTGATTTTGCTGTTCCTCTTGCGTTTAACCATGGTCTTCGATATGATGTAAATACTTCTATGTTGCAGAGTTGTAGCGTGAGTAAAATGTCGATGAGAGCACAAATGCCATAATAATCCTGAATCAGCAGGTAGGCTTAGTGAATGTAAGAGCAACAGGTGGAATTAAAAATATTTATTATTAGCCCTTCTGCCTGTTAATGAGGATAATTCGTGGAGTTTCAGTGGAAGTTCTCTACCTACACTGATTATTCGGCAAACCATTAATAATCGTCTTTATAACGAAAGTCAGTTCTGCTTTAATTTTTTTCAAGTTAAACTTCATAAGTAAGGGTGAACACACAGAATCATTCTGATTTGAAAAGATACGCATTTGCAGAGATAAACAGAATTGCTCTATCGGTTAAAGGTTATTTACTTTTTTTTTAACTGGAAGTTAAGTCAGAATTTTTACCCTGTTAAAATAAAAGTTGATGCAAGAAAATGTTACACAATTTTGCAGTTGGCTACTGTTATTCCCTGCTTCTGAACGTGCGCCCTTTCTAGGGAATGGCCGTAATCGTGCGACAAATTAAGTGTACCGAATGAATGCAACAACTGCATATTTTCACCTCAGAGGTCCATGGCTAAGCGCGCTATCGTTTTAACCGCTACGGTCCGACAGAGCATTGTCTCCGCACGCCCGAGGGTGTGAGGGGAATCGGCCCCATCATCGGCTGATCCGAGTAACTCAGGGTTTATATTGTCTGCTCAGCGCTCTACCGACTGCGACTGAGGCAGCTGGTTTTGCCATTCGACTCAAAAGGAAAGCTACGGACTATAAGTGTTTACAAAAATTTAATAATGATTTGGGGAAGAAATAGACCTGACGTCTACCCTAGAGCCACTGGGCTTTACTTTGCCATATTTCTGTTTCCGTCATATTCTTCTTCCTGCCAGTGAAACAAAACATTTTCAATAAGTCGGAAAAATAATACATCTATGAATTTTTTTTTTAACTTTTGCCCTAAGTGTAACAAGCTAATTTTTTTCTTATTGATGGTGACCAAAAAAAATTCTGTTACTACATTTGTAAATTATTGGCTTCTACCTTTAGGCCAAATTATGATATAAAAAAATAATCATCAGTCTCTTGATTTCGTATTTCGACACATTGTTATTGTTTATTGATTTTTTTTTTCAATTCAATATTCTGAATAATGTTGTTGAATAGATATCTTATTATTTTGCCATAAATCTGTTCGTCATGATGTGTGATCAGATTTACCGATCTAATCCTGTGACATTGATATGATGATGTGGCTTGCAGGAATGGCATAATATATCCCGGAATGTAATCGGTGCATAGTTTATCATTTTGGTACGCACATTACAAGGAGCCAGTTCAAGGCTAGGCAGATCAAACTTTATCGCGACAGTGGCTGGTCACAATGTGTCATAGTCGTGTGAAAGAGGCTGAAAAGGAACCGACGTTTCTCACGCGCCATAAAACTGGAACGGGTCTAGTCTCACCCGGAATGGGCACACTCGATTGCATCCAAGACTTGTATACGTGGCACTCCAGATGATCAATACTTTGGTCACGTGGCGGCCCAAAAACATGTAGACCTGTGGTGAAATAGGGCCATCGGGAAAACCCTATTCTGTTACAAAGGTCTGCTAGTCTCTCTCTCTCTCTCTCTCTCTCTCTCTCTCTCTCTCTCTCTCTCTCTCTCTCTCTCTCTCTCTCTCTCTCTCTCTCTCTCTCTCTCTCTCTCTCTCTCTCTCTCTCTCTCTCTCTCTCTCTCTCTCTCTCTCTCTCTCTCTCTCTCTCTCTTCTTTCTTCTCTCTCTATATATATTTGTGTGTGTGTGTGTATATATATATATATATATATATATATATGTGTGTGTGTTATATAGATAGATAGATATAGAAGATCTTACCTTAAATTCTCTTCATACGACACTGGTGTTTCAAGCGGGGGACAAAGGTGTCGCTTGACCTCCGCTCTCTTCGGGAAAAGCTCCCACAATTGAGCACTCTTAATCTTATCAATTATTCCAACTTATCTTCAAACTATATATATATATATATATATATATATATATATATAGATGTGTGTGTGTGTGTACAATTATATATATATATATATATATATGATCTCTTGTGTCATGTCCTTTACCTCATTGAATTATAATGCTTTCATCTTGTCACCCTTTTTCGGGAGCCTGTGGTTCTCCCCCCTATCTTTCTTTAATATGTCACAAAGTCACAAAAGGCAATGATATAACCGAGGAGATAATCGTTTCAGCTTGAATAGAAATCAATCAGTCAGTAAGTGCAGCACTCAATCAATGAGTGAGTACAAAAATTAAACAATCAGCGAAAAAAGATACATTCAGGGAGTACAAAACCAATCAATCAATGAAATAAAAATCAATCCGTGTGTCCAAGATAAATCAATAAATCAGTAAGTAGATAAATCAGTCAATCAGTGAATAGAGAAACAATCAATCAGTGATTAGAGAAATTAATCAGTCGGTGGGCAGAGAAATCAGCCTATCAGTGTGTACAGAAATCAATCAATCAATAAGTAGAGAAATCTATCAATCAGTGAGTATAGAAATCAATAAATCAATGTGTACAAGATAAATCAATCACTCATTAAGTACAGAAATCAATCAATCAGTGAATATAGAAATCAATCAATCAGTGAATATAGAAATCAATCAATCAGTGTGTAAAAGATAAATCAATCAATCAGTGAGTAGAGAAATTAATCAGGCAGTGTATAGTAAAACCAATCAATCATTGAGTAGAGAAATCAATCAATCAGTGAGTAGGGAAACTAATCAGTCCGTATATACAAAAATCAATGAATCAGTGAGTAGAGAAATCAGTGAATCCAACTGCCATCCTCAGGCGACTCCCGCATCGCGCGGCAGATGTCCTCGGACAGCGTGTCCAGTATAAACAGTCTGTCCAGCGCATGCAGTGTGGGAAGCCAACATTCAGCCGCCACGGACAGCGAGGCCAACAAGCGCATGGCGAAGCAGGCCAAGAAGAAAGGATGGGTAAGTGACCTGTCTCACTGACTATTATTTCCTTCTTACTTTTTTCTTAATTTTCTCATTGTAATGAAAGACCTTGCTTAGCCTCCGGGGAATGACAAACAGTCATGTGACCAGCGCTATGCAGTTAGTCAAACTGAACAGTGAAAGTAAATGCAGAGTATTCTCATATTGACCTTTCATGACAACGGCTTTTGTGCCAATTCTGTGTTTTCATGAAATTTTTCTTACGATGACGATAAGGGCAATCATTTGTCCTTAAATACACTTTTTAATATATGCTTTGCAATGTGAGATTTATATGGGTAAGCTAGCCTCAAAGCCATTCT
This sequence comes from Elysia crispata, assembly GCA_033675545.1. Taxonomy (NCBI): domain Eukaryota; kingdom Metazoa; phylum Mollusca; class Gastropoda; family Plakobranchidae; genus Elysia; species Elysia crispata. The sequence continues at coordinate 36,633 of JAWDGP010004573.1, read as the reverse complement.
AACTATTGCTAAACTTAAACTTGTTCTGACCGATATAACTTGGAGATCAAAATCAAAAACGGAACTACTACTGATGATGATGTCTTTGGTGGCGTTCATATTTAATGAGGATGAGGATAATAATTATATGTAACCAGGTATGATGATGAGATACTGATTATGATGAGCAGGACTGCGATAATGATGCTTGTGATATATTTCATTATGATAAGGATCATGAGTTTGAGATTGAGAAGCACATAAAAAAACTCTGCAGACCCGACAAGGATTCAGTCTCAAGGATTACAGGGATATAATCGATGCTAATACATTAGCTTGTGGCATCCATTTATAGACTCTGTCAATAAGATTTATATATATATATATATATTTTAAATCTTGAGGAGCATAGTATATTAAACAAAATAGCAAATAGTAAAAGAAGATACATGTACAGATAAATCGATTAATACCATGCGTGCAGAAAAATATACGCATGTATTCCAATCAACGCAAAAATTTGAAATAATGATAATATGCAAACACTGAATATACTTGTTAAGCGCTTTGTGGCTATAATTCATGTTTTGGGCGCTTAATATACCGCAAATATGCACATTTCATCAATTCAGAATACACTTTCCATAGTGAAAAAAAAATAAAAACAGAAAAAAGCAGGGTTTACATAGTGCAGGTGTCAATAAGAAAGTCATAATTATCCCGAAGACAAATTGAAATTATATTTATATAGTTGCAGTTGCATTATTGTATAGCTTTAGTTGACTCGGATTAATACCTAGGCCAAGATAAACGCTTTTAATATCCATCTCATCTCTCTCATATCTTTGTGCTCATTGAACTCCTCGGGTGGCTCACTACGCTCCGTTTTAAGATTTGAAAGTCCAACTCACTTTACCAATCTTTTTTGGATTGGCTCAAACGTTTAAACAAGCTATGCCCTACTCGATTTGTACTTGCATGCCCAATGGTAAAACTTTAAAAGCTCAGAACTTAGGCTTACCTTGTAATGGTTTGAAGGCATTGCCAATGACATACTTCGAACAGAACAAAAATGATGTAGAGTATAGTGGCTATGGTGGTGTTACCATCCTTTTTTTGAATCATTGTTTTTTCTCTCTTTCACCTTTCTCAAAAACAGCTTCGGAGCTCTTTCAGCAAGGCGTTCTCCAGAAAAAAGATGAAGACTGGTTCGTTGTCAGATTGCGAGCCTGATTCCCGAAGCCTGCGCTCCAACGTGTCTGCCCCGAACAGTCCCCTGCTGCAGCTCGGGCACCTGGGCAACGGCCCTTCTCTCAAGGGTTCCCATTCCTCTGGCGCGTGAGTATCCAACCCCGTCTTTCATGTAAGATGGAAGAGACGCAAGAATTTGTGTGGTTTACAGGCAATATAAGAATTATAAGGATTATGAGAGTCCGTGGCCCACTAATGTATTTGGATATGACAAAAGTTTTTACAAGTTAATGACAATGGCATTGAGGACAGACATACAATGGGATTCAACAACGATGTTTTCACTGATGATTTTAAACTTATGAACTGTTTGATAGATGGGTAGGGTTATCAAAATGTATTTCTGGGTCTTCAAAGTTCTGCTTTGATGCTTAAAATGTAACTTTTTTAGTCATGTAGCTTCTTTTGTGTCAATTTATAACTGCATTGTAACTCACCTTTCAACCCCTCACCCCCACATCAATTACCTGTCCATGGCTGCTCTGGCCCAACACTAGGCTGTGCGACAATGATGTGAACGCCCTGAAGCAGGCCCTCCGGGACAAAGACATGAAGCTCACGGATATCAGACTGGAAGCCCTAAGTTCCGCCCATCAGTTGGAGCAGCTCAGAGAAACCATGACGAAGATGAAGGTAGGCAAGACACTTTGTAAAGAATTGTATTTAAGGGAAGCATTCTTTGCACAGTCCAAGCGTTCGAACTTAAACACATAAAGACAGTGTGCTACCAATGGGCGAACTCAAGCTGAAGGCAGCCCTTTTCTGTCACATTGCTTTTCATTTAAATTATGTTCTAACTGATAGAAACAGCTATATGAAATAGAACATCATAACTTATAATATTGGCTGGATGGCTTGTGTTTAGATCGCCATTGGTGCAAGCAATCTCTTCTTCCCACAAGAGATTTGTTTCTTTTATCATCTCTTAAGTTTTACTTTTTATGATGAACGTTAAATTTTTTCAACAGACTCTTTACTCCCCCTGTTAACAACACACTAGCGGAATGAATACTCATTGTGGCCGTTTCTACTATGAAATAGGCTTTAGGGGAAAATTCGCAAAATGCTTTGACAAAGAAACCTAAAATCATTAACATTTTTACAGAGGAAAAATTAAATCAACGGAAGGACAACCGCTGTTTTTTCTTTTTTCATTTTTTTTTTTTTTTCGTGTATCCTGCAAAGTGGGCCAATATTATGCCAGTCACTGTGAATGATTTTTATGACTTACATTTCCCACATTCGGAGAAGAATCAAAGGGAAGGTCGCGAAATTCAACAGAAATTTTTAAAGTTAAATTTTAATTTGTCTATTAAACAAGATTACAATTATGACGCCAGTTAGCCTTTTCACTAGCTTTTTCAATATAATGAAAAAATCATAAGTAAGACGGCTTAAATTAAATTTGGGCTAGGCATGACCTATGAATGGCATTTTTTGTGCAATTTGTGTGAAAGCTACAATTAAGGATGATGAAGAGTACCACTTCGAGATTATATACTTGGAGAAGGGCTGAAATTCAGCCAAAATATTGTTGTTGGCTTTTTCCCTCTATTGGTTTCACTTGGAGGTGAGAGGGTTAGCTAAGTGGTTTGACACAAATTTCAGAAGGATATTTATAGGTATGGATGTTGAAACGATGGTTGATGCGCATTATGTTCTTAAAAGTAAACAAGTTTGCAGGTTGTTTTTCTATCGCAGATGTTATTGTCTTTTTAATAATCATGATGATGATAAAGAAAACGATGATGATCGTGGCGATGATGACGATAATGATAAATATGGTGAAATTGCAAAGTTCTTGATAAAAATAACTTCATCGTTTTCATTTCGTCATTTTTGTGCCTAGAATGAGATGAGTGCCTTGAAAGCAGACAACGACCGTCTTCACATGATGATGTCAACGTCGCAGTCTTCACGCACTCTGAGCATGCCGCACACAGCTGCGCCCTTGTCACCCCACACATCCCGCTCAGCCACCGACTCCTTGGAGAGGTCATTTAGTATGGACCACAGCAGCCTGGGTGAGTCAGAGGCCCGCCTACATTCTAGCCATCATACACCTACACATAAAAACTTAAATATATATTGGTTTGGTTTGTTGTTACAGTTTTTTTGTTTTTGTTTTGTTTTTGTTTTGTTTTTGTTTTGTTTTTTGTTTTGTTTTTTTTTTTGCTTTGTTTTGTTGTTTCATGGTGTCATGCAATCATGCATAGAGCTGTATAACAACAATCAACATTTTATTAACCTTATCTTACTGTCTTGTGTCATATTTTGCCTAATGTTCATGGTCTGAATTTTCTTTTTTTTTTTTTTTTTCATTTATTTTTATGTGGCTGATCGTACTATTGATATGATTTCATTTACCACTTGCTTCAGTTTTTTGTTATTGTCTTGCTCTTCCTCTTTCTGCTCCAAAAGGAGACACTTGGTTCTCCTTCTCTGCTTTTTTCCTGATCTTTCGTAGCTCACCCCCCCCCCCCTTTTTTTTTTCTTTCTTGTGCAACTCCTCCCCTCCTTCTCCTTCTTACCCTTTTCTCCCCTCCCAACTCCCTCATCTTCCTTCTTTGTTCTGTTTCTTTGTGTTTCCCTTCTTTTATTATTATTATTATTATTATTATTATTATTATTATTATTATTATTATTATTATTATTATTATTATTATTATTATTATTATTATTATTATTATTATCATCATTATTATTATTGTAGTTGTTATTATCACTGTTGTCGTTACAAATAATGTTTCTGTAGCTTTCATAATAGCATCATGACTATAATATGATTATTATTAATTTTCATCATTTCAACTTATATTTGAAGAATATTGAGTATGTCATGTGGACCCAGACCTTATCACTTGCGCTTCGTGCAAGGTTTAATGCAGGTCAAACGATTGTCTACACGTGTTGTTTGTTATGATTTTGAGGTACTCCTTAGAAACACGCATTGATGATCTAATCTTTGGGGTGATAAAAGGTAACTTTCCCAGTCCCTTATTTACTCGCAGATAAATCAGATCGAGCCAGTTGACCCTCAGTTTTTCGCTGCGGCGAGCCCACAGAGGCCTCGGACGCATTCAGCCATGCAATAAGGATGATGAAATCGATGAAACAAAGAAATTACACGAGAGCAAAGATATTCTAATAGTAGCAGCTATTAATAGAACACCTATGCACGAAAGAGAGCTGGCAGGAGTCTAGTGAGAAAACAAACCAAAACAAAACAAAAAAAAAACACGTCAGGCTTGCGCAACTGTTTTGGGTTTATGTGGTCGCAGTTTGCTACAAATGTGGTCATACGTTTTGGGGTCGAATTTCCTGGTTTCAGCAGACGACTGGCCGCACTTATCGCGCTCTATGAGGTTCTTCCATAAAAAAAAAAAAAAAAAAAAAAAAAAAAAAAAAAATCACAAAAAAAAAACAAAAAAACGTCAGGCTTGCGCGACAGCTTTGTATAGATCTAGATGATCGCAGCTTGGTGCAGAGGTGCGGCGTTAATGCAATTTGGGTTGAAATTTTCTGGTTTTGCATATAAAAAAAGACTGATCGCTGTCATCATGCTTTCTAAGTTTCTTCAATTTAAAAAAAATTGTAATGTAAAAGGACATAAAACACTTACACCTGAAACATTTATGGTGCGTTGAATCTGAAAAGAAACAATATGTTATTATCATCTGATCGTGTGAAGAATAAAATTTGAATTACTTAGTATAAACCAGTTGGAACTCAATATCGGTTTGGCATGAAAATAACTATAATTATAGCTCCCATCTTTTGTCTTGACTATAATTGAGCAATTAAAATTTCTTTGAATCAGTGATTTTGTCATGGTCAATTCGGAGAAGTTCATATTTCAGAAGATGGTTTTGATTTACCTCCATGAGTGAATAAGGGTTATCTTTTTCGTTTTTTGGTTGTTGTTTTTTCAACCCCCTTTTAATCCTCTTTCTACCATGCGAACCCTAAATTGTTCGCATCGATAACTTCTTAATTTAATTATTGTCTATTTCTTTTTCATCTTATGGGGCCTTTTTATAATACTTGTTTATTTCCTTACTTTAGCTTTGAGATCACAACTTTTTGTGAGATACGATAACAAATACCCTGATATGAAATTGATAGAAATGTGCTTTTGTTCTTCCCCCCCCCCCCCCCGCAGACATGCTCCTGGCTGAAACAGCTGCCACAGAGAGGGAGGGCAAACGAGTCACGGTTTCTGTCGTGTTGGGTTCAAACCCCGACCCTACTCGATCCGGCATAGATGTGAGTGTTTTTGGCCATTGCTTCGTATTGACTACCGAGTCCAGCGTTTGCTCATCTTTCCTCCTTTTGCTTTATGTTTAATCATGAACCAATAGTCATGATTATTTTGTTAAGACTTGGTTCTGAACTTATATTATATTGGTGAAGTTTGCACTAGTTTTTTGTTGTTTTTTTTTAAATGATCTAAGTGCATTATAGTTTTGCTCCTGCGGATACAGTGCAGAAACCAAGAAAAAAATCATTCGCTATCCTAGAATTGAAAATATTGACTTATTGGCAAATATTGTATTCGTTATCATTGCTTTCCATCAAGACTGAGGACGCTAAAAGACTTAGCCATACTACCATGTTGACAGTCTTATTCCTGCGAGCCTAGATTGGTCTGGACTCGATAATCGATAATCGATATGTGATCGGTTTTGAGCGGATTATGTCTTGATCCATAGTCCGACTCAAGTTCCAAAACTTCCTTGACCACTCTCGAAAAACACGAACTTTGAGGAAAGAAAAAAAAGAATATTTAATAGAAAATTGGATCCATTTTGAAGGTTTTAAGACAGAGCCTAACGTAGCAAACGCATTAATCCAGAAATAAAAAATATTTCAGCAACATAAAATCTCAGCAGTCTGTCGGAAGATTCACAATTATTACAGAAATGGGCCAAGAAACGGAAAAACGTTTGGGTTGTTTTTTTTTACTTAGCTTACAGGGTTGTTTGTCTTTTCATTTTTACCCGGAATGAGAAGAAAGTAAGTTTTATTACTTTATTCAGAGAGAAATTATCTCTGAAAAGAATAAAAAGAAATTTTCTAGATTTTAATACGCTAGTCTGCATAATTATTAGATAAGCAATAGAATTTGTTCAAAATGTCTTTATTTACGAGCTTGGAGCAAGATAAAGGGCGGGAAAATGTGTTTTCCCGCGCTGTCTAGATTATGCCTAGTAGCTACCATTTGTCGCTCGTGACTGATGACGCAACACTGTGAGATTTGTTTTTTAACGCACGAGGCTTGTTTTTATTTTTAGCTGGATTTACACGTGGTCACGCGTCTCTCACCAGCCAATTGCGAAATGGCAGAACGAGAGAGAGAGAGAGAGAGAGAGAGAGAGAGAGAGAGAGAGAGAGAGAGAGAGAGAGAGAGAGAGCGGGGGAGGGGGGGAGGGGGTAACAGAATGAGATATTAGGTTTGGTTCATAACAATACTGCTCTTAAAATCGAGGGATATAACTCTGAAATAAGAAAAAAAAACCATCTTAATCTATAAATAACAATAACCTCTTAAGAAAGACCAAGTGTCTCGTGACAGTGCAAAGATATAGGTCAGCCTCATTTTCACTGAGTAGCATTGACACCTAAATCGAAACTTGACAGCTAGGTCAGTAGACCCAAGGCCACACGGCCCAGGCACGTCCTGTCGGATATATGCCAGAGGGTGTGGCCTAGAAGGTATACGCGATAAAGAAGGTTAACCGCTATGCGTCATGTGTGTGGTATTTCCGGATAAACTGTGGTCGCTGTCTCAAACTTGTTTACTTATATTGTTTACTTGTATTATTACTCTATAGAATGATAGGGTCATGGACTATCCTGTTTATATTTTCTCGTGAAATAATAATAACAACACATGTAATAAAAATTATGAAATCTTACACAAGAGTTGCCTTGAGAGTGAAGTGCCTCACTACGATTTTTTTAAATCTAGCTTTTCCTGTTTAGTTTGTTTCTTTTTTTTTTTTTTTTTTTCTTTTTCAAAATTGCAAAGACTTTTGTGTAACAGAGAGAGACAGACAGAGAAATAGAGAGTCAGGTGCTTCTGTATGATTGTCTAGGTTTAGATGAATAAGAAACTAATTCTCTGCATTTCATTCTTTGGTTCATTATAATATGCATATACTTTTTTTGTAAAACCAAAGTAATGGCATGATCTGAATTCTACCTCTCCCCTCTCACTATGCAACGATAGAATTTATGCGAACGCTTGTATAGAGCTATCTCCTCTCTCTCTCTCTCTCTCTCTCTCTCTCTCTCTCTCTCTCTCTCTCTCTCTCTCTCTCTCTCTCTCTCTCTCTCTCTCTCTCTCTAAATCTCCATCTTTTTCCCCCATCTCCCTCCTTCAGTCTCTATCTCACTTTATTTTTCTGCCTGCGGTTAGCGGAAACCTCAAGTACACTGCAGCAACCTGTATTATCGATTATTTATTTTTAGGTATGTTGTTAGTGTGTTAAGAGCTTAAGATACGACAAATACACGGCACACACACACACACACACACACACTCACGGGATGTAAAACGTGTGAATCGTTTCAAGTACTTATTTGTCAGTATTGTTAGGGCATGCTGACTTCGCGGCATTTGCAATCAAATGCATGTTTCGAATCGGTTTACAAGATGAGACCTAACATAAGCGGACGGGCAGGCGTGTTTTTTATTCTCATGGCAATTTGCTTGCATGGAATTTAAAAAAATTAAAGCTCTTGAAATTTCATTTATTCCTCAAATTCTAAATAACACTTGAATGACTCACCATGCCCTCTCCGTTCATCTGCTTGAAGAGGTGTTATTCTTAGAAGTCTGATGTCATAAATAAGAGGTGTTATTCTTAGAAGTCTGATGTCATAAATATGCCGTCCCTTGTGAGACCAAGTTTATTTTTTTTTTAATCCTTAAGCTTACATGCTCATTTTTTTTTTATATTAAACTAAAGCCACGCATTCATCATCCAGTCAAAGGTAATGAAGTCTTTACTGCAAATGAATTCTAAGTGTTTCTTTTACTAATAAATTGAACTAATACCATGAGAGGTTGTTTTCCGAATTGGACTGCGGCATAGCCCCATCTATATTATGTACTATTCTAAAAGAATATATGCAAGTAATTAGGATAGAAGGGAAATATCACGTTGAAATAAAGTGTTTACTGCAAATTAATGAATTCTAAGTGTTTCTTTTACTAATAAATTGAACTAATACCATGAGAGGTTGTTTTCCGAATTGGACTGCGGCATAGCCCCATCTATATTATGTACTATTCTAAAAGAATATATGCAAGTAATTAGGATAGAAGGGAAATATCACGTTGAAATGAAGTCTTTACTGCAAATTAATGAATTCTAAGTGTTTCTTTTACTAATAAATTGAACTAATACCATGAGAGGTTGTTTTCCGAATTGGACTTTTGAAGCGGCATAGCCCCATCTATATTATGTATTCTAAAAGAATATATGCAAGTAATTAGGATAGAAGGGAAATATCACGTTGAAAACTATGGACATAAAATATTTCAACCAGTAACTTTGCATAATAAAAATGAGAGAAATAAATAGGGGGAAAAAAACACAAAGTTGTATTGGACGAAATCGGCACGGTTTTATATGAAAAGATGTTAAGAAGTTTTTTTTTCCCCCTTCTCAGTAAATTGAACTTATCTTCTCAGAAACCTGGTGAGGTGCTTGTCGGCAGCGTCTCTGTCTCTGGGAAGACGAAGTGGGACATCCTGGACAATGTGATACGAAAGATTTTTAAGGTTTGTGAATTGTAAAACAGAGCTTTTGTTTCAAACTAAAGTAATGTCAAAATCAGCTTACAATCAAACATGATGGTTAATGTTGTGTGGAACTCATGAAATCGTTATAATGCTTTATTTATACAGATATCGCGGTGGAAATTAAATGAAACAGAAGAGGATCAAGAGAATAATACATGTAGGTTGTTTCCGCCTATTGGATGCTTTAAACACAGACTTTTCCTCAGACCCTAGAGCCTGAAGTGATCTTGTAAAATGAATATGCTTTCTTTAGGCCGATGTTAGTCTTGATTTATGAATAGGTATAGTTTTGTACATTTACGTTGAATATAAGAAAGTTTTCATAAATTGTAAAGGTTATGAGATGGGAAGCAGGGGATTTAGTTTGTACATGTAAGAGAAAGTGTGTGTGTGTGTGTGTGTGTGGAAAAAAGGGGGGGGGGGCGTGTTAAGTAAATTTTTCAGAAGATATCGTGATCCCTTTTTTAAGACAAGGCGTTCAACTTTAGAACACCTGAGAGTTCTCCGGAGTGTTTATAAAGTGTCGCAAGATCCACGTGCAGGCAAACTTCGTTCTTGATCCTGGAAAAAAAAAAGTTTTGTAGTTAAAAAATAGAAAGCCTTTATCGCGCGTCAAGTTAGTGATCAGATCGAATCGCGTAAGCTATCTCAATAATTTTTTTTTTTCGATTTCTCTTTGCACTCGGCTGGTTTGTTTGTTTTGAATGGTCATAAACACGAAACTGTAGCTGATGCATGTTTAAAGAAACTCGGAATGAAAGGAAAAAGTGTAGTGCGCATTTTTTCCCCTTTTTATAAATAATTATCTCTCATGCATTTGTCTGTTTATCTAATGTGATCCTGGAGAGAATGGAAATTTTGCTCTTGTATTTTTTTTTATATGTGGTGTTAACAATTTATTTCCCCTCCGCATCCGGCTCCTCCTTATTTCTCTCTCCCCCACCCAGCGTCGCTCTCTCTCTCTCTCTCTCTCTCTCTCTCTCTCTCTCTCTCTCTCTCTCTCTCTCTCTCTCTCTCTCTCTCTCTATCTATCTATCTATCTATCTATCTATCTCTATCTATCTATCGATCTTTCTCTGTCTTTCCTTTTCCATCTCTTTATCAGCCAGTCTAGTCTCTTGCAATACAACTATTATAATCCAGTCTATTTTATTTAGTCTGTTTGTGTGTATGGGCTTTTTTTTTGTTCCTCTCCTTCTTCATCTTACTCGACCCTCCATGATTTATTAAAAATATTAAATAATAGTAGGCCTAGGTAAGATCGTGGCCTGTACAGTTTGATTAAATAAGTTTGGCAAAAAAAAAAAAAAAAAAGAATTAGTGAAATTCTTCCATTATCAGCACTAAAAGCTCAAACAGTACATTTATTTTCTCAAATATTTTTGTCAGGATGGCAAATCGGCTAATTCTGTACTTTTCTAATCTATTTAATAATCCCTTTAAACGGTCATTAGAAGGTTTTGAATTCCTGCAATAAAGTGACAAAAGGTGCACTGCTTTTACGGAAACTCACAGCTTCATATTTATTGTACCTCATGGTAATTATCAGTTTTTTAAGTACATTTGGATTTTATAGAATCAGCTAACCATGCTTGTTAGTTTCGTGGTAATGCATTTTATATTCTGATGCTTGCAAAAATATTATTTCTGATGCTTGAAAGTGTAGACTACAATCGGAAAAAAAAACAACATGAAAATAAGTTTTGTGTTATAAAATGTTTTGATCCAGGAATACGTGTTGCGAGTAGACCCAGTGACCAACTTGGGTCTCAGCGCGGAGAGTGTATATTCCTACGTTGTTGGAGAGGTGACCAGAACAAAGGATTCGGAAATGCCGGAGCTGCTTCCCATTGGCTATCTAGTCGGGGACACCACACAGATGGAGATTTGTTTGAAAGGTTAAAAGAATACTTTGTTTTTAAATATATGTATGCTTTGTTTTAAAAGTTTTACACTTAAACTCTCATTTTGTCTGCTTTTCTGATGATATTTTCTTCTTTTTTTCTTTTCTTCCATTCATTCTTTTTGCCTCGCCCCCTCATCTTTTTCAGATCAGCCAATCTGTCAAAGGATCTATCTAGCCATCTGTCTGTCTGCGAGCTTACTTTCTCCTGTATTTTTTTTTATCTTTCTATCGATCAATCTGCTGTGTGCATTCTCTCTCCCCTAGTAATACCGCCAGGTTCTCCCTTTCTCTGTGATATATTTTGTGTTCTACCTCTCGCTCTATACCATTTTCCACAATGTTGATAAAACTTTTACAATCTGAATGAAATCTTTTTCTTTTTATTGGGTTTTTCTTTTTTTTTATTCTTATTTTCTTTTTCTTTTTGTTTACTTGGATTTTTTTTTTTTTTGGCCATGATTTTGATTAGTTGTTTGCCTTCCTCTCAGCAGTCATTTTTTTAATTTATTTGTAAAAGTTTAGCCCCTGCCGGCATACTTTTATGATCTCCTTTTCCTTCGCACCTGCTCAACCAACAGGCACCAAACAGTCCTGCGTGGACTCTCTGGCGTTTGAGACGATGATCCCTAAGACCATTATCCAGCGCTATGTGTCTCTCCTCCTGGAGCACCGACGCATCATTCTCTGTGGGCCGGCAGGGACGGGCAAAACCTACCTGGCCCAGAAGCTAGCAGAGCACGTCGTTTTGAGGTGAGGTCCCACCTGCGCTTACAGATAAAAGGAGGTTTTTGTTCCTGCAGTTAATGTCGTCGCAGCGGTTGTTTTTTTTTAAGGGGGGTGGGGGGTTCCAATTCTTTTTTCCAATTCGACAGTCTTTGTGTTGTTTGTTTTTAAGCTCCATGTTGAATGTCACATTGGTAGAGAACAAAATAATTTCAGGCTGTGTTTTGTCGCTACGGGGTTTGAGAAAATTGTCAATGCTGTTGGTAGGCTTGGAGTAAAAAAACATTAAGCGCGACGCGATTACATACAAACACCGCAAAGACGGTTGAGCCTCTTCAGAGTCAACATTAAAAAAAAAATTAGGAACCCGTGATGTTAAATGATGCTGAATTCGAAGGCGATGAATTAAAAATTTTGTTTAAATCTAAAGAGAGATGTTACACTTTGCCGGTTCGATAGTTATAAACTATTCCCAGGACAATCATAGGCAGTGAGATTGATATAGGTTCTGTAATGGTATTCATATTCACATGCACCTGACTTTATCTCGAAACCACCTGCACTTGATTTATCGTAAGAAACTTCCACATGATATTCATATTTGTTGGACTTTGTGTAAGAGAAACTCTTAACTGTTTTGTGTGTCTGTGGAGTAGGTCTGGGCGTGAGCTAACGGCAGGCTCAGTAGCGACGTTCAACGTTGACCATAAATCTGGGAAGGAGCTGCGCCAGTACTTGGCTCACGTTGCTGACCAGTGTGAGAGCACAAGCCTGCACGCCCTGCCCGCGGCCATCATCCTGGACAACCTGCACCATGTCGGCTCGCTGGGCGATGTCTTCACAGGTTTCCTCAGTGTCAAGTATCAGAAATGGTGCGTGTTGTTTTACTTCTTCATCCTTATAGCTTTCATTTCGTAATTGTCTAGAATCTTTAAGGCTATGAGAAGTTTTGCATCTATAGAAAAAAGATGTAAACCTTTTGAATGTTTCTTTTATTGAAGGTCGCCAGTACAGTTAAATGGACATCTCATATCTCAACATGTGATAAAATGGATGTGTGCTGCAATTATTGGACAAAAATGTATGCCAACATCATTATTGTCATAACGAGTTTTTTCTTTGTCTTTTCCCACCCTTTTTTTTAATAAATGCCTGACTCGGACATAGCCCCTACATTATTGGCACAATGAGTCAGTCTTCCTGTTCTACAACAAACCTTCAACTGCACCACAACTTTAGGTGAGTAAAACAAGGTAGAATTGACTTTAACTTTTATTTCATTGATTATTGATGTATGAACGGTACACATTTATAAAATATGTTTTTGTGCTCCCTTTCTTATTTTGATGTTTGTTTAACATTTTTGGGCGCCTGTTTATTTTTTTTTTATTTTGCAACGTTTTTTTTTTATCACTATGACACATTCTCTTTTCCCACCTCTTCCCCTCCTTAATGGGCTTTTAATGTTTAGTATCATTGTGATAAAAATCCACAATAGAATATACACTTTAACCTTCGTTCATGAAACTACATTTTGCACCATGATACATGGTAAAGTAAATTAAATTTGCTCAAGAACAGTTCACAAATTCTGAAGTGTGCTTCAAAGTATAAAAAAACAACTATATTGGGATTGAAAAGATTTTGGAGTCATTAATGTATTTAAGTTTCAACAAACGCATCTATATTGTTCTTTGTTTTTATTTTTGTTGTTGTTGCTGTTTTGTTTGTTTGTTTTTTAATAATTAGTAGTGCTAAAAAATTGAAATTTCTCGCACAGCGAAATAAGCGAGAAGCTGATGACTTTAAAGTAGGGCAACAGAATTGAAACTTTTTGGTGTCAAAGAAAACGTTTCTGGATGATAGCTTGCGAGTCTCTTTTCGTCTTCTTATACCCTTATTATCTGGACTAAAAAAAAGAATCACTCTTTAAAAATTCATATATATATATTTTTTTAATGCGCATAGACATTTTTATCATAATTTTGATCTTCCCGTCTTTCAGGTTTGTACTGTGCGCGAACCATATGGAAGTAAAAGGTTTTCTTGGCCGTTTTCTCCGGCGCAAGCTTGTGGAGGCTGAGATCCGAACCGGCATCAGAAACAATGATCTTAACCGAGTTGTCGACTGGATTCCCAAAGTATGGGCGCACCTGAACAAGGCATTAGAGTCCCACAGTTCGGCAGACGTCACCATCGGTAAGTCTGTGGTTGGCTGTCAAGCTGCACTGAATGAAAATGGTTTTGTTTAAAGAAAGATGGTAACAACCGCTTTTCCCATTATGGGACTCTTGTAAAAAATTTTTTTTAAAATATTGAGCCAGCCCGAGTCAGATGTTGGGTCAATACAACCAGTATTGGTTCAAGTAGTAATCTAAGCATTAGGGGTGTCTGTAGATCAAACAAATGTGTCATTCAAAAGTTTCAGTATCTTTGGATACTACAACACTACCAGCCCGATGATGCAGTCTCTCTATCATATTGCCCGCCCCATCCTCGTTTCCTCTCCTTGGCCTTCCAACCTGGTGTTTCCCAACCACCTACAACACGGGCCAAATGATAACTATGCACATTTACTTAGCCTAAATGCAGATCCTCCTTGAAAAGGAAAAAGGTCAACAATCTCTCGAGAGAAACAAGGCTTATCTTTGACCTAGGTTAAGTGTCTCGGTCTAAACACAAACAACCCTGATCAAAACATCATTATTTTTCTTGTACCAGTTGTGAATAATTCAAAATGACATCATTAATTTTCTAACTTTGTGTCAGTCGCTACGACAAATTGTTTTGCACAATCATTCTGTGTCTGCGGAAATGACTTCACGTGTGTAGCCTAGTGGCAATCGTCCTGACGTCAGGATTGGGAAACAAGAGTGTCATTGTGACGTTGCTGCGAGAATCTAGACAAGATCCACGAGATGGTCAACCTTTCACCAGGCGCTCTCTCTGTCTCTGTCTGTCTGTCTGTCTGTCTGTCTCTCTCTCTCTCTCTCTCTCTCTCTCTCTCTCTCTCTCTCTCTCTCTCTCTCTCTCTCTCTCTCGCTCTCTCTCTCTCTCTCTCTCTCGCTCGCTCGCTCTCTCTCTCTTTCTCTCTCTCCCTCTCTGTCTGTCTGTCTGTCTCTTTCTCTCTCTCTTACACTCTCTCTCTTTCTCTCTCTCCCTCTTCACTCTGTCTGTCTCTGTCTGTCTGTCTGTCTGTCTGTCTGTCTCTCTCTCTCTCTCTCTCTCTCTCTCTCTCTCTCTCTCTCTCTCTCTCTCTCTCTCTCTCTCTCTCTTCTGTTCTCTTTCTCTCTTCTCTTTCTCTCTCTTCCTCCCTCCCTCTCTTTTTCTTCCCTTATCTCTCCGTTTCTCTGTCTCTCTCTGTCTCTCCCTCTCTTCCCCTCTCTCTCTTTTTCTTCCATTTTATCTCTCATTCTCTCCCTTCCCTGTCTGTTCTCTCCTTCATTGCTTTTCAATTTCATATAAAAGATCTGTGTTTGGAGATATGCGTGACTGCTATTTCTGTATATGAGTGCGAGTGTAAAGAGAATTCAAAGTCCAGCTAAGCCCTAGTTCCAGATCTATTCGCGAGAGTTACACCGAGCTTCTCTCGGGAGTTCTGCTTAAACTGCGACTCCAAATACAATGTGAATGAACTTGAGAAAAGGGAACGTTTACGTTTCACGGTTGAAAGAAAACAGCAGCAGCAACAGCAACAGCAACAACAACAACAACAACAACAACAACAACAATAATAATAATGATAATAATCTCGTTTTCTTTCCTCCTAGTTTTCCAATGTTATCAATAATTTTGTTCGTTATATACCGTTCACCCAATGATATCCTGTTGACTCTTCACACTGTTATATTTTGTATTCTTTTAAAACAGATCAGTCGAAGAGGGGCATTAATTTTTTTGCATAGTAATCGTTCCTTCCTTGATCCTCGGTCCCCTCCCCTCGCGGGTTTAACGGTTAAGCTCAGTCATCGTAGGCTTAGTATTTCCATACGGTGCTGTAAATAGAGATGTGGTCTTATTGATCCAAATTTTCTTTCAGTATGGGAAAAAAAAAAAGTAATAAAAAAAACAAGTGTCAAGCGCATGCCTGGTGCTCCATGTAATGTTGCTTCGTTTTGATTGTGAAGTCGAATTGCTTAACGACTCACTGACACATCATTGTTTCCCCAGGTCCGCGGCTGTTCATGTCGTGTCCCATGGATATTGCAGGGTCTCAAGTATGGTTCACTGATCTCTGGAACTACACACTGGTGGAGACAGTTAGAGAGGGTCTGCAGGTGGGCTCAGAATCACACAGATGAGGAGAGAGAAAGATAGATAGGAATTTTAGAGAGCCCTAGTCTCTCTCTCTCTCTCTCTCTCTCTCTCTCTCTCTCTCTCTCTCTCTCTCTCTCTCTCTCTCTCTCTCTCTCTTGACACAGAGATCTGAATATATTCGCTGCTGCATGTTTTACTAACTGCTAGGCTACTTTGCACTAGATTTGATTTGATAAAAGAGAGACCCAACCATGAAAAACCGTTGACAGTGATAAGATCAGCCAGCAATGTCAACAACACTCTAAACAGTCTCAAACCTATCCAGCCCTGTAAGGTGGTATCTTAGGTATACATTTTTCAATCACTGCTGAGTCAAAGCCTTTCATTGATTAAATCTAAGGAAAAGGTTTGGGGAAAAATATGAGTACCTTGAAACGTTCGAATGATATTTACTGTAGCAATACCCAGTAGCACATAAGAAACAATAATGTGTAATAATTTTATTTGAATCGATCGGTAACCTAGTACTTCACAACTAAGTCTAGAACAAGAAACGTAAAAAAAAAAAAAAAACCTCCTTCATTTTTTTTAACCTTAGGTATATGGCTGCCGCAGCGCCTGGGAAGATCCCACTGATTGGGTTCTTGAGACCTATCCCTGGCCGAACCGTGGATCTGGCACCAGCCTGTTGCACATCAGGGCAGACGATCTCGGCTACGACCAGGCGCCGTCGTCTCCACCAGCCATCACCAGTGGTGGGGTCAAGTCTCCAGCCGGCCTGAAGTCGCCTGGCCCCGAGGGCAAGGACGGAGACCCTCTGGTGAGTACTTTAAGTCCTCGGATAGTATCGATTAGTTCTACACAAAAAATTCATTCATTGCTTTTGGATTCTTCATTGCGATGAATGTATTCTCAACGTTTGGACAAGTGGAGTGTAAAAATTTCTTAATAGTTACATTTTTTATCGTATCTATTCTTGTTTTTACTCTCACTATTCTATTTACTATCATCGTTATAATCATCATAATCACATGTATCATCATCATTATTATTATTATTATTATTATTATTATTATTATTATTATTATTATTATTATTATTATTATTATTATTATTTCTGTTCAAGGTAAACATGTTGATGAGGCTACAGGAAGCTGCGGGTACTTACAACAACAGCAGCAATAATAGCAACAACAGCAGCAATAACAACCCTTTGGAAACTAATGAGGATGACAGTCTTGACAGCCATAATAGCATTCAAGATTTCTCCTCAAGCTCAGGTGTGGAGTCTAGACTGTAAAAGAGCGGCCATCTCAGTCACAATTCCCAATCAAGAGTGTCCTTTTCTTGATTTGAAAATATCCTCATGATTAGGGTTGCTATCCAGTTGTCAAAGACAGCACTGATTTTAGTCTACAGTCTTTACATTATCATTACAATTACTATAGAAATTCAAACAAAGTGGTTGAAAAGTAGCTTTTGCATCAACATGAAAGAGGACATGGTTTTTGTAATTTAATACAAAAATGCTCATCGAAACATGTGCAGCACCTATTCCTGAAAAAGTTTTGATGTATCTAAAATTGTATGTCTTACACTTGGACTGCCCCCATGTATTATATTGCTAGATACCATAAACTATTATGCATCAGCATCAAGGAGAACAGACTAGATTTGAAGAGAAAGTGACTGGCATACAACTGTGTGAATGTAGCTCTAGACTAATTCAACAAAAGATTTGTGTTGCTAATCATCTGGTTCTACTGCACTTCAATCTTTGGCTGGTTGGTGACTCAAGGATTATAAATCGTATTTTCTGATTCAACAATAATTTCTTTTATGAATTTCAATATGATAGTGACTTGTCATAGACCAAGTCTGGAGATGAGGTAGTTGTGGCAGTATGATTTACATAGGCAGGTTACTATCGTTGGTCTTTCGTTCGCCTCAAAGTTCTTAGTAATACACCATCTAATGCCTTATCAACCGAAATATTTGAAAAGTTAGTCTTTTTTAAACAACTCTGAACTGACCTTAGAAAGCATTGTTATGTTTTATTTATAAGTTATGAATATCACTATCTGAAGCCCACTACAATAAAAAATCAATACATTATTTGTCTCTTTATTTCAATCATTAGAGAATCACTCTATTCCATTGAGAGTGAAAAGTATCATATTTTTGCAATCATTATTATACATTGAGTACTATAACAATCATTTTTTTAAGATTCTTGCAGTCTATTGTTTGAGCTAGAGAAAGAAAAGTGCTGAATATATATATACATTTTTTCAACTGTTATACACCATACAATATTATGTCATATGAATAATTGTTTATGTTGCTCAAGTGATCTCTTAGAATATCCTCTGCAAGAAATAATGTATAAAGATATGTGAAGGACGTTGGGAGAACAATACTGTAGGAATAAGAATGATTAGGTAAATATTTTGCAATGGGAAAAAATACAATAATATTCATTATGCACTAGCTTTTTTTTTCTTTGATTGTCAACATTTATAACTGTTTATTTCATTGCTGGTGAAAGCGAAGTCATAAGTAAATGTTGCTCATGTACAAACAAAAAGAAATTTAGATGCATTACAACTTTATGAGCGTTGAATGAGTAAAGGCCTAATTTTATGAAAAGTCCCATTATTAATAATAATCCCTGTTCATGCCTTTGTCTGATATTTTTATCTCTTTTGAAATGAAACGTTATTGACATAGCCCAAGTTTTTGTTCATCCAACATACAATTCAATCGCTTTGTTCACAATAAAAATCATTTTTCAAAGACAAAATGTTTTCTAAGACTTTTAAAAGTCTTGAGAGAGTGAAGATCCTGAAAATGATCATTTTCCTCTTGACTTTATTATTTTGAAGCATAAGCTCTATGCTTCTGGATTTGTATGCTGAAAATAATGCTTGTGATAATGTTTCATCTTAAACATTATTCAAATAAAAGGCATTATTGGTATTAAGAGTCTGCATTGTAGCACTAAATTAGAACCCTCTTAACAGAGTGGAAAATTATCTGTTGATATTAACATGTTTCCAATTTGACTACATTATTTAAACTGAATAGTGTGATTTTTGTCTATTTCATTTTTTTTTTTGGTCATATTTCAAAAGAATTTTTTTTCTAAATGCAAAAGAAATGAATAAGTGCGGACATAAAATTAAATTCAATAACTTTTTTGCCATTATTTTATATTGTATGTCATCATTCTTCAAAAAGATTCTTTTCAATGATGTGATGATATCTTCGAAGTCATTTAAAGTATTATAATGTACTGTTTGTAAATATGTGTATCTTGTTCCTTGCTCCAAACTATAGGCTTGTGCTTTGAAATTTTGTGTATGCTCTTTAAGCCTTCAGAACTAGTCTGCCCCAGATGATGTGGTTAAGTGCAATCTCTAACTGATCTGTCACTCATATGTAAATATCAAGATGAAACTTGTATCGTGATAATACTAATTTATGGTGTTGAAGAATGAAATAACATTTGCTGTTCATGTTGAGATTAAATATTAGGATAAAGTGTCATAGTGTCATTTTATTTTGTTTGATTTTACATGATTCATATTTTCTCATTGTGAGAGTCCTGTATCACAAATATTTTGGTGGATGTTACAAACATACACCTCTGGGAAAAAAACTATTTGACATTGTGACTCATCCTTATCACCCTGGGTTTTATACTTGGAGAGCATTCATTGGCTGATAAAACACAGTCTTACTAATTTCTTTTTTTTTTTACCTTAAGCAGATATATTTGAAGTAAATCTTAATAATTTTATTTTTCTTTAATCAGTTCATTGGCTTCTTTAGCAGTGTCTCATAGAAAGCATTCTCTTATTCAGTATAATTCCATCCCAGTCAATTTTTTGACTACATTATGGTCAGCAATAAAAGCCAATTTTGACAAACACATAAGAACCTTCATTGTAAACAGCCTATAATATTTGAAAGGTAGAATATGTGTATGCTCTTATCTCTTCATGATGATTAGTGAGGAAAACAGAGGTTTGAGCAGTTTTAGAAATGTTGATAGAGTTATCTCTTTTTATCCTTTCATCCCAAAATAATCTTTGTGTCATTTTATACAAAAGTTACTTCTCAGTAGAAAATTAAAACAGTCATTGCAGTTTTCAATAGTATATTTATAAAGGAACTAAAAATTATCACCTTTTAAATTGATATCCAAAAAAAATTATTTACATATCTTACACATTAGGATTGGTATGAAGGTCAATTTTCATTTGTACCTTTTTTTTTTCTTTTAGATTGACAAAGTCAAGAAGTTTGGTCAAGGTAAATGTCTTTTTATCCTTGTGAATTAATAAAACATGTAAAGTCCTGAAAAAATTGGGAAACATGTTATTGTGTCCAGTATTTAATTTTTTTTTAACACATTTCTTACTCACTTGAGAACACATGTCAAACTATTTGCTGATTTCACAGATACCTCTGATAAAGAATACTTGGTTATCTTTTTTAATATAGAACTTATAGATAAGTAGAGAATTCCTCGATTATTGTTGAAGATGAAAAAAAAAAACAATGATTCATTAAATGATGAACAATTTATTCAGTTAGCCAGAATAATATGCAAAGTCTATTTACCCTTACTGTTGCTCCTTCTCTTCAAATAAATCTAAGAGGAGGACATTTCGTATGGGCTGTATTTGATTTGGTCATTTTTAAAGAATTCATGTATAAAAGGAAAGATTTAGGCTCTTTATTTCATAAATTACAGCTTCTTCAATGTGTGGTCAACTGGCAAGAATTAACCATAATATTTCAAAATATTTCTATTCTTTCTGATTCTTTTAAAAATAATTATTCTTTCTTTATTTCCTTTACAGCGTTAGCTTGGGGTTTTAATTGGAATTCCTTCTCTCTTTAAATTAATACATATAATTTATCTATTTGGAATTGTTTTTGTTAATAACTTGAAGAAAAACTTGATCATGTCTGCATAGTTTAACAATATGAATTAAATTTGTTTTGTTTTTTTCTGGCTCATTCAAATCAGCTATTTTTCGCCAGGTAAGTGGAAATGAAATAGGCTTTGCAAACAAATTAACGATACAGTATGAAAATAATCAATAAATGTTTTGATTTAAAACCGACGACTCAACGAAGAACATTGAGAATTGACTTGAAGGCTTATTGCTTTTTTAGGATGTAATACCACTGAAATAGTTGGTTTCAGCTTTTGGCCCTGATCAATTTAGCCATATTATATTTGAGCAGAACTAAGCCCTTGTCCACATTCAATGTTTCAAATATGACTGTAAACCAAGAATTTCAAAGCAAATGAAATCATCAATGTGAGAGAAAAATATACATAACACTAACTTCAACTCAAATTTCTAACTAATTGTGCTTGAATAAAATTTCAAGTAGGACTACATGTTTTTTGTTGTTGTTTTCATATTAGAAGCTGCATCTAATGTTATCATTCATCCTAAGATTTTTTTTTTGTTGGTTTGAATCTTTAATTCATTACTCTATCATGGTTTCAAGCCTACTATACACACATTAATTTAACTCTGCCTTCGTTATAAATTTTTAAATCCCTCTGATGGAGACTGAAGAGATATATCACTTGTTTTGTAATAAAATCAAAGCAAACCATAGACAAATTACTACTTATTGGTATTGTATCGATAGGTTCTTTCTAAGCACTTTTTATGTATTTTTCTTTATAAAAGAAATTTCCAGGTCAACATCTAATTTTTTAAAGAGGAGTAAGGCGTTACACTTTTCTGTAGTTCTAAAGAGCTAAACTATTTTCTTTGAGAGGTGGGGAGGACATTTTCTCAGCTTTGATATGAGTTGTATCTTCCTCGCTGCAAAATGCCTTCACTAGTCATTCTGTTTGATTTTATCAGTCACACTCAGCAGTTGCTTAGGCAAAGAGAATTAAAAATGTATGCGTTTTATTATTTTATTGTTGTTGTTGTTTTTTTGTTTTTTTTTGTTATTTATATGAGATACTTTTTGCAACTCAAAAATCAGAAGGAATGTAAAATTTTTTATTTTTAAATTGGTGTTTATCAGTTAATGTCCTCTTTGTGGTTCATTATTTTGTTTAAAAATTAAGGAGTTGTTGTTTTTTTTTGTTTTGTTTTTTCTTTTTGTTGGGTTTTTTTTTTTTTTTTTTTTTTTTGTTTTTTTTAGGGGGGAGAGGGGGAGTCGTAATAATGTTCTATTTTGTTTCATCACTCTCTAATAGTGTTGTTTATTTGTTTTGCTTAAAATCATTCAATTCCATGCAGTTGTCTTGGATTGTTGATTTGTAAAAAAGAAAGAAATGTTTTCCGTAGGATGTTTGTCTTTGATCATGTATATATTATGTGTAAAATGAACAATAATAAAAATGATGATAATAAATTTGATGAATTTTTAATAATATGTTGTTTGTTTGGTTTTTGTTTTTTTTTCGATTAGTGCTTTCCTCAATTTATCAGCAGTTGTATTGTATGTACTAATGAGCTAAACATTCTAAAAAAATTCAACCTTTGTGGAGCTTTCATCTTGTGGTCTTTAGGTTTTTTGCTTGTTTTTATTTATTTATTTATTTATTTATTTATTTTTATAAGGTGACACACATGAAGTGAAATGTGTCCACTATAACGATGTAGTTTTTTTTTCTTCGTCTTTTCATTTTTTTTTAATATTTTTTTTTCTTTACATCCTTCTCTTCCCTCTCCTCTTCGTCATTCTCTTCTATCTCAACGTCCTCATTACCTTTCTCTTCCTCCTTGTCCTCCTCTTGCTCTTCTTCAACTTCTTTTGAAAAGTTATATAGACAGAAGTCATAATATATTGTCGCAGTCGCTGCCTACACACACTCCTCTTCAATATTTTTATCATTACGATAAACTACGCCGCAGATGAACTGCGCAGGTCACTGTTTTATTATCATCATCATTGTCGTAGTCGCTGCCGATAACCAATCCCTTTCCATGCCCCTAACATTACGATAATCTACGCCGCAGATGAACTGCGCAGTTAACTTCTGCGTCGTTGAAATTGTCCCACTGCGTTGTGAAACGCTTAGATCTACTGCGCAGTTAATCTTTGTTGATAGGAAGAAACACTTGCCCGAGGCGGATGTCTGAGACGAACAAGTTTGTATGTACTCCGCCTCTCTCAGTAACACATTTTTTACAACGGAGCCAAAGAAAATTTTTCGAAAAATTGAGCGTGGTAGAAAATACATAGGCCTATGCAGTTCCAATTAGTTGAATATTGTTTAAGTTTTTCACAATCCCTTTCAGAGTAGGGATCAGAGTTATTATACTTGAAGATACACCCGCACTATAACGAACTCTATGGTTGCAACACAATATCGCCATCTGCACGATGATGATGATGATGATGATGATGATGATGTCATCACAATCAGTTATCATCATTACATTCACCAACACCCTTTTCTTGAGCAGTCGCAACAATATAGTTGATGTTGTTTTAGTGAACACATTCTATAAAACTTGTTCAATACGTTCGTTCTTTAAAGATAAGCAATATGATAATGATATTAAAGAATATCTCAACTCATTTCAAAATGTTTGCAGTCGAACATAGTTTTTTTTTCCGCTTTACACTTTAGGCAGGTTGGTTGGCAGGCTGGTAAACAAAGCATCTGGGAACAATCTATCGGTTTTCGTTCTGATCCTCTTGAAGTACAGTGCTGGCGAGTTTACTATTTTTACTGTTTCAACCTTGTTCAAGTATTGAACACCATTTTTTTTAAAGGAGTGGAATCAGATGGAAGGACAAAGTCGGATAATTTTTAAGAGGGTTTTAATGTGTAAATGGAAAAAGAAAAAAAAGAGGGGAGAGAGACATAGAAAGAGAGAGGTGGGAGAAGAGAGACAGAGAGACAGAGAGAGAGAGAGAGACAGACAGACAGACAGACAGAAACAGAGACAGAGACAGACAAAAAGGAAAGTTCTGCGTCCGTTTCTCTGTTAACAATTAAGAGCATTCTTCTTAAGAAAACCCCACATGGCGTTTCAGAAAAGCCCAGATGGCGTTTCTTAACTAGATGACATTGGCGTAATGCAGCCCCCTTGATGCCGATTCCTACTCCAAATGTCTCTGAATGATCTTGCAATATTGTTTCACTGAAAATAATTTTATTTTAACTTTTCCTCAGCAGTCCGTGAGAAGGTTCTTGTTTTTTTTTTGTTGTTGTTTTTTTTTTTTTGTTTTTTTGTTTGTTTGTTTTTTGTGTTCCACAAGAAGCAATATTCCACTGTTTTATTGATGGGAGTTTAAAGCTTTTAACCATAGCACTTATGTTTTTATTTAATTATCAGAGAGCACGTTGCTTCACTCCTTGTATATTATAAAAGTTTCAACTCATCTCGAGAGTTTAGACAGCTGTGACAACAGCAAATGTACTTGCATCAGTACAGCAAATGAGAGTTTAAAATCTTATTCTTTCTTATACCTAGATGTTTGCATTTTTAAATTTATTGCATAAAATAATTAGTGTCATCTTCTAACTGGAATTTGGTCAAGTTAAGTGCCATTGAAACATATCCATGTCAGAGTGAAAAAAAATGTTTCTCCTCCTTTACTGTGTCTAACATTTTTTTTTTTTAATGGTTTCTCTGAGATTATTGGTTTTAGTATAAATTTTGTAAGGAATTATAGAACAACCAAGAGAATGCCATGGTGCTTCGTCAGATACAACAGCATGTACTTTCATCCAGCTCCAAATAAGTGGCAAATGATATAGTGGACTAATCTCGGCTGCTGGCTTCTTAAAAGCGTTTCTTGAGCTAGTATGTTACATGTATTTGATTTGATTTTGAAGAGTTCGCTGTTTACGTGACTGCTTTAAGTCTGTCTCTTAGCACTAAATATGGCTTGTTTCGTTAAGCTAGTGGAATCAATCATCTGCTACTATTTTCAGAATTCTCTCCCACCTAGTACCTCCTGATTCAATCCATCCAAAGTTTGAGTCAAGAAACTTGTCAGTGATGACAAAATGCTATGTGGATGAAGCTAATTCAGATATTTTTATGACAAAATTAAAATTAAACCTGGGAAAGTATTGGCTTCCATTAGAATAGAGATTGATTATTTCTTGTGCTTTTCAAACATTTTTCGTTAATTTATTATTATTATCATTATTATTATTATTATTATTATTATTATTATTATTATTATTATTATTATTATTATTATAATTATTATTATTATTATTATTATTATTATTATTATTATTATTATTATTATTATTATTATTATTATTATTATTATTATTATTATTATTATTATTATTATTATTATTATTATTATTATTATTATTATTATTATTATTATTATTATTATTATTTTAAAAAAAGGTACTTTAATATATACCACGCCCTAGCATTAAACTAGAAAATCAACAGGGAACAGCTGAAATTTTCCACCCGACAACACCAGCTAAATTAATAAAGTCTATCGCCTTGTTGTGCTGTTAGACTGCTTTCTTTTGAATCAAGATCTATACAGTATTTTGATAGTGGAAGCCTACATGCAGTGGTCTGTGCTTCATCTTTTGAGAAAACGATAAAAAAGAGGATGATATGCATAATTATAATTAACATAATACAATGCGACGTATGAGAAGAACACTCCTGTATAGACCAAATTTTCGAAAATCGTTTTTTTGGCTATTTTTAGTATCGTGATCACGATGCGTCATGTGTCAAAAGATGGGACCTGTAGCTTAATAAATAAAGAAGTTAGCCCAATCCAACACGTGGATGTTGTAAAAAAATTTAGTGATACACTTCTGTAAAGGATTGTACAGGATTTTGCCCTTGTTCATTCATGCTATTTTTAAATTCAACACTCCTGTATGTGACAATACAGGAGTATTCCGCAACCATCTGAGAAATTGTCTGTATTACCAACGGGTATTAAATTTACTATACAATGGAGATACAGGAATTCGGCATTAAAGGCACTCCTTGACTTTGCGCTTTGGCCTCAACGTCCGTTGTGCTTTATGTGGTTGCACACTTTGTGCATATTGTACACATTCTTTCTATTTCCGATTGTTACATCAACACTGCTGATACGACTCGGTTTCTTGGATTCTAAGTATGGCTTCAATCGACACACATCAGGTAAATAAAGCTTAAATAAATGACATAAAGTTAGTAATAGATACAATTTTTTTTTAATTCCTTCTTTTTACATAAAATATATCATTGTGCAATCATAAAGTATAGTCTATTTTTTCAGAAAAAAGCATTCCCGTCCACGATGTGTAAACATGGCATTGGACATACAGGAGTCTTGTCTATTTGGTGTATTTGGCACGCAAATCAAGATGTATGATAAAGAAATGTAATAAATGAAACTGTACTCTTATTTTAAATAAAGTGTACACGAGGGAACTAAAAAAAAGATTGCCACTAACTCTTTTTACTACCAATGATTAGCATAGTTTTATATGGGTTTTGTTTTAAAAAGAACGAGTTTTAATGACAAGCTGGCTTTTTCCTATACACAGATTGAGACAGAAAAGGTTGAACTGTCAGCTTCTCGGGATGTATCATTAGATCCAGATCATGGAAGAGACCAAGATAAGAATGAGGTAAGCACGTAACATCTTTATAAGTAAGAACTATAGAGCTACAGTTAGAGGTAGAGTTCCAAAGTGATTAGAAATAACTTCTAAGAAAAAATGATCAGAAAATTGCTTGCCTTTGTGAGAGTAAATTCCTTGACTTATAGAACCATCATGTGGTCCCCTCCTCCAAACGTAAATTAGAAATCCTTATGAGAAATAGAGCAACGCACCAGTTATAAAGTCAAGAAAGCATCATAATAGGTGAAACATAGAAAATGAAAAGTTAATTATATTACTTTGTTAGATGTTATCAATCACGCCACATCTACACAACTTAGGTACTTAATAGCAGATTTAAGACCTGGGGGAATGATTACATAAAATCATAATACTATGAAAACTGATAGTTACAAGTTTAAACTGTCTGAACTCTAATATTTTTTCGCTTACAGGTGCAAGCGAGTGAAACGGGACTGTTCGCACACCAATCTGTGATTGAACCCCGGGCTGATGAAGATGTTGGAGAGGAAGATGAATATCTTGAGGTAAGTTGCATTATTTTTAGATCTCAGCTTTCCCTATTACACTCTATTACCTTCGCTCCGCATCATCAGTAAGTCTTTTATAAGTGGCGCAAATAATGACTCTTTTGATATCCACTTGTCTTTCTTTTATATTTCCTATCATGTTTTTTTTAATTCATACTCTTTTTCCTGTATACATGCTGCATTGATTTCCACTTTGATTGCTTTTATAAGTCATATTTTAATTCCAGCGCTTTTTATAGCCAACGGTGATGATACTAGAAATGATTGCCGATTTAAGATTAGACATATTTTGTTTCCTCTTGCGTTCTTTTCAGGACATTTCACAGGAGAATTTGGATAAACTTCGCACCCAAGTTGAGCTGATGAGAAACAAGAGTTGCTTGGAGGACGGAACCCTGAATAATACCGATGACAATGACAGTTTGAGGGACTTCGACGAAAAATCTTCCGATGATTTTGAGCTGGGAAACGATGATTTATGTGATACTGACACAGACTGGTCTGACTCCGATCTGCAAGCTCTTGGACTGAGATGTTCACAGTCTGTAAAGCGGGAAAAGGAGCTTTTATCAAGTGACAGTGACTCTGATATCCCTCTTGCAAATTTAAAATCTGTTTTGGCAGTGTGGATGAAAGAAACGGCGCAAAAAAAATTTGTACAAACTTAGCTAATGGTAAAAACTCTCTTCCACAGTCTAGCATATAATTATATTGTTTCTAACAGAAGCGCTGAAACGGTTACAGATACAGTTTCTGAAGCAGAATTTGCCACAGAAACTAGCCAAACTGCCACAATCACAGAAACTTCATCGAAGGGGGATACTTCGGAGTTAAGAAACAAGGTACCATCCCCAATATTTAGTGAGTCTGCTATTGTGACCGAAATAACTGAAAACTCTGACCATCAGGAAAGTAGGAAAAAAGAAAAGACAACCGCAAAAAATGGAAAAAAGGAGAATGCAGCCAAAGTGCTCAAGAGTGACAGTGGTTGTGCCTACCAGGCCCTCAAGCCGCGGTAAGGAAGTCGCTGCCAGAGAAATGGGACCGCACTGCGGTGACAACTGCAAAAGAAAATATTGCTCCCATGTTTTTAAGGAGGAAGAAAGAAAAAGCAATACTTCAGCAGTTATTGGAGTAGTGGGTGACGTAAACGCATTGCAGAGACATGTTTATTGCTGGCTGTGTAAAAAAGTTAATACCGGAGCGAGTGCACGTACAACGAGGCCAGAAGTCGTGAAGAAGAAAATTCACATTGACGTACAGCCTTTTCAAGGAGAACGATTCGGAAAACAGTTTGTAGAAAATATTTCTCTAAATACTCTGCGGAATCAAACAGGATGTTTGTCTATGGCGCAATAACAAAAGCAAATGATACCGCAATAGTCTCACTGCAAGAGGAGAGGGGGCAAGCACAAAAACCACAAAAAGTGCATCTCAAGACAGCCTTGATGAGGATCAAGATTCACATCAAGAAGTTTCCTGTGGTTCCACTCCCACTATTGCCGCCATGATACATCTAAATTGTTCTTGGAGGCTGGCTTAAGCCCTCAGTTCCTATGTACCGGCTTTTACGTAGAGTCGCAAAAGGCTGAGGGGCAAAGGCAAGAAGTGGCAACTCTCAGTCCAAGTATAGAGAAATTTTTACAACAAAAGACTTCAATCTTGGATTTTTTGCTCCCTAAAAAGGATCAGTGTGATCAATGCTTGTCCTACAAAGCCAACCCATTCCCATCCCAACTCCGTCTATCCGACCCATAATGCCTAAAAAAACGCGGTTAACACCTTTTTCTTAAAATTGTTTTTTTTTTCTCCACTGCTTCTCGTTACCCCCGAAACACCTCCTAAGCATCTTTTCTGGGAACCTAACGACCAAAAATGGTGAAAAAATCCCTAAAGGAGAGAAAAAAAATCTTCTTTTTTTATAATTTATTTCACATTTTCCCTCTCCCCTTACGGAAAAAAAAGAACCACTTACTTTTTCCGCCCATTTATCACCGGAAATAGAAGAACCGCAAAGGAAAACGTCCCGTAAAAAATTTTCTTTTCTTCTGTTTTTTTAACTTTTTGCATCGTACCGCTCCTCGTAATCGGAAAAATTACCACTTTCCTTTTTTTCGAAATTCCGACTTAAAGTGCCCAAAACTGCCACGAAGGTGCGCAAGTTTCATTTTTTTCAAATTACCTTTTCCCCCCCCCCCTGATTACGCGAACACATAGACCTACCCACACACACTCCGTTTTTCCGACCCATAATGCCTAAAAAATGCGCTTAACACCTTTTTCTTAAAATTCCTTTTTTTTTTCCTCTCTACTCCTGCTCGTTACCCCCGAAACACTTCCTAATCATCTTTTCCGGCAAACTAACGACCAAAAATGGTGAAAAAGCTCCCTAAAGGAGAAAAATTATTTTCTTTTTTTTATAATTTATTTCACATTTTCCCTCACCCCTTACGGAAAACAACAAAACCACTTACTTTTTCCGCCCTTTTTATCACCGGAAATAGGAAAACCGCAAGGGAAAACGTCCCATAAAAATTTTTTTTGTTTTGACTTTTTTGCACCCTACCGCTCCTCGTAATCGGAAAAATTACCACTTACCTTTTTTTCCAAATTCCGACTTAAAGTGCCCTAAAATGCCGCTAAGCGCGCTCAAGTTTCATTTTTTACAAATTACCTTTTTCCCGCCGTGATTACGCGAACACATACACCTTCCCAAACACACTCCGTTTTTCCTACCCATAATGCCTAAAAAACGCGCTTAACACCTTTTTCTTAAAATTCCTTTTTTTTTGCTCTCTACTCCTTCTCGTTACCCCCGAAACACTTCCTAATCATCTTTTCCGGCAAACTAACGACCAAAAATGGTGAAAAAGCTCCCTAAAGGACAAAAATAAATTTTCTTTTTTTTTATAATTTATTTCACATTTTCCCTCTCCCCTTACGGAAAAAAACAAAACCACTTACTTTTTCCGCCCTTTTTATCACCGGAAATAGGAAAACCGCAAGGGAAAACGTCCCATCAAAAATTTTTTTTTTTTTTTTTACTTTTTTCCACCCTACCGCTCCTCGTAATCGGAAAAATTACCACTTTCCTTTTTTTTCCAAATTCCGACTTAATGTGCCCTAAAATGCCGCTAAGCGCGCTCAAGTTTCATTTTTTACAAATTACCTTTTTTCCGCCGTGATTACGCCAACACATACACCTACCCAAACACACTCCGTTTTTCCTACCCATAATGCCTAAAAAACGCGCTTAACACCTTTTTCTTAAAATTACTTTTTTTGCTCTCTACTCCTTCTCCTTACCCCCGAAACACTTGTTAACCATCTCTTCCGGCAAACTAACGACCAAAAATGGTCAAAAAAGCTCCCTAAAGGACAAAAATAAATTATCTTTTTTTTATAAATCATTTCACATTTTCCCTCTCCCGTTACGGAAAAAAACAAAACCACTTACTTTTTCCGCCCTTTTTATCACCGGAAATAGGAAAACCGCAAAGGAAAACGTTCCATAAAAAATTTTTTTTTATTTTTTTTTTTTTGACTTTTTTGCACCCTACCGCTCCTCGTAATCGGAAAAATTACCACTTACCTTTTTTTCGAAATTCCGACTTAAAGTGCCCTAAAATGCCGCTAAGCGCGCTCAAGTTTCATTTTTTACAAATTACCTTTTTCCCGCCGTGATTACGCGAACACATACACCTACCCACACACACTCCGTTTTTCCTACCCATAATGCCTAAAAAACGCGCTTAACACCTTTTTCTTAAAATTCCTTTTTTTTGCTCTCTACTCCTTCTCGTTACCCCCGAAACACTTCCTAATCATCTTTTCCGGCAAACTAACGACCAAAAATAGTGAAAAAGCTTCCTAAAGGAGAAAAAAAATTTTCTTTTTTTTATAATTTATTTCACATTTACCTCTCCCCTTACGGAAAAAAAGAAAAACACTTACTTTTTCCGCCCTTTTTATCACCAGAAATAGGAAAACCGCACGGGAAAACGTCCCATAAAAAATTTTTTTTTCTTGTTTTTTTTTTACTTTTTTGCATCGTACCGCTCCTCGTAATCGGAAAAATTACCAGTTTCCTTTTTTTCCAAATTCCGACTTAAAGTGCCCAAAACTGACGCTAAGGGTGCGCAAGTTTCATTTTTTTCAAATTACCTTTTTTCCCCCCGTGATTACGCGAACACATACACCTACCCACACACACTCCGTTTTTCCGACCCATAATGCCTAAAAAAGGCGCTTAACATCTTTTTCTTAAAATTCCTTTTTTTTGCTCTCTACTCCTTCTCGTTACCCCCGAAACACTTCCTAATCATCTTTTCCGGCAAACTAACGACCAAAAATGGTGAAAAAGCTCCCTAAAGGAGAAAAAATATTTTCTTTTTTTTTAAATTTATTTCACATTTTCCCTCTCCCCTTACGGAAAAAAACAAAACCACTTCCTTTTTCGGCCTTTTTATCACCGGAAATAGCAAAAACGCAAGGAAAAACGTCTCATAAAAATTTTTTTTTTTTTTTTACTTTTCTGCACCCTACCGCTCCTCGTAATCGGAAAAATTACCACATACCTTTTTTTTCCAAATTCCGACTTAAAGTGCCCTAAAATGCCGCTAACCGCGCTCAAGTTTAATTTTTTACAAATTACCTGTTTTCCGCCGTGATTACGCCAACACATACACCTACCCAAACACACTCCGTTTTTCCTACCCATAATACCTAAAAAACGTGCTTAACACCTTTTTCTTAAAATTACTTTTTTTGCTCTCTACTCCTTCTCTTTATCCCCGAAACACTTGTTAACCATCTCTTCCGGCAAACTAACGACCAAAAATGATCAAAAAAGCTCCCTAAAGGACAAAAATAAATTATCTTTTTTTTATAAATCATTTCACATTTTCCCTCTCCCGTTACGGAAAAAAACAAAACCACTTACTTTTTCCGCCCGTTTTATCACCGGAAATAGGAAAACCGCAATTTAAAACGTCCCATAAAATTTTTTTTTTCTTCTTTTTTTTTTTTTGACTTTTTTGCACCCTACCGCTCCTCGTAATCGGAAAAATTACCACTTACCTTTTTTTCGAAATTCCGACTTAAAGTGCCCTAAAATGCCGCTAAGCGCGCTCAAGTTTCATTTTTTACAAATTACCTTTTTTCCGCCGTGATTACGCCAACACATGCACCTACCCAAACACACTCCGTTTTTTCTACCCATAATGCCTAAAAAACGCGCTTAACACCTTTTTCTTCAAATTACTTTTTTTGCTCTCTACTCCTTCTCCTTACCCCCGAAACACTTCTTAACCATCTCTTCCGGCAAACTAACAACCAAAAATGGTTAAAAAAAAGCTCCCTAAAGGACAAAAATAAATTTTCTTTTTTTTATAAATTATTTCACATTTTCCCTCTCCCGTTACGGAAAAAAACAAAACCACTTACTTTTTCCGCCCTTTTTATCACCGGAAATAGGAAAACCGCAAGGGAAAACGTCCCATAAAAATTTTTTTTTGTTTTGACTTTTTTGCACCCTACCGCTCCTCGTAATCGGAAAAATTACCACTTCCCTTTTTTTTCGAAATTCCGACTTAAAGTGCCCTAAAATGCCGCTAAGCGCGCTCAAGTTTCATTTTTTACAAATTACCTGTTTTCCGCCGTGATTACGCGAACACATACACCTTCCCAAACACACTCCGTTTTTCCTACCCATAATGCCTAAAAAACGCGCTTAACACCTTTTTCTTAAAATTCCTTTTTTTTGCTCTCTACTCCTTCTCGTTACCCCCGAAACACTTCCTAATCATCTTTTCCGGCAAACTAACGACCAAAAATAGTGAAAAAGCTTCCTAAAGGAGAGAAAAAAATTTCCTTTTTTTTTATAATTTATTTCACATTTTCCCTCTCCCCTTACGGAAAAAAAAAAAAAACCACTTACTTTTTCCGCCCTTTTTATCTCCGGAAATAGGAAAACCGCAAGGGAAAACGTCTGATAAATTTTTTTTTTTTTTTGTTTTACTTTTTTGCACCCTACCGCTCCTCGTAATCGGAAAAATTCCCACTTACCTTTTTTTTGGAAATTCTGACATAAAGTGCCCAAAACTGCCGCTAAGCGCGCTGAAGTTTCATTTTTTACAAATTACCTTTTTTCCCGCGTGATTACGCGAACACATACACCTTACCAAACACTCCGTTTTTCCTACCCATAATGCCTAAAAAACGCGCTTAACACCTTTTTCTTAAACTTAATTTTTTTTTCTTTTCTACTCCTTATTATTACCCCCGAAACACTTCCTAATCATCTTTTCCGGCAAACTAACGACCAAAAATGGTGAAAAATCTTCCTAAAGGAGAAAAAAAAATTTTCTTTTTTTTTTTTAATTTATTTCACATTTTCCCTCTCCCCTTACGGAAAAAAACAAAACCACTTACTTTTTCCGTCCTTTTTATCACCGGAAATAGGAAAACCGCAAGGGAAAACGTCCCATAAAAAATTTTTTTCTTTTTTGACTTTTTTGCATCCTACCACTCCTCGTAATCGAAAAAATTACCACGTTACTTTTTTTTCCAAATTCCGACTTAAAGTGACCAAAACTGACGCTAAGGGTGCGCAAGTTTCAATTTTTTCAAGTTACCTTTTTTCTTCCGTGATTACGCGAACACATACACCTACCCACACACACTCCGTTTTTCCGACCCATAATGCCTAAAAAAGGCGCTTAACACCTTTTTCTTAAAATTCCTTTTTTTTTGCTCTCTACTCCTTCTCGTTACCCCCGAAACACTTCCTAATCATCTTTTCCGGCAAACTAACGACCAAAAATGGTGAAAAAGCTCCCTAAAGGAGAAAAAATATTTTCTTTTTTTAATAATTTATTTCACATTTTCCATCTCCCCTTACGGAAAAAAAAGAAAACCACTTTCTTTTTCCGCCATTTTTATCACCGGAAATAGGAAAACCGCACGGGAAAACGTCCCATAAAAAATTTTTTTTTCTTTTTTTTTTTTTTACTTTTTTGCATCGTACCGCTCCTCGTAATTGGAAAAATTACCACTTTCCTTTTTTTTCCAAATTCCGACTTAAAGTGCCCAAAACTGACGCTAAGGGTGCGCAAGTTTCATTTTTTTCAAATTACCTTTTTTCCCCCCGTGATTACGCGAACACATACACCTACCCACACACACTCTGTTGTTCCGACCCATAATGCCTAAAAAAGGCGCTTAACATCTTTTTCTTAAAATTCCTTTTTTTTTGCTCTCTACTCCTTCTCGTTACCCCCGAAACACTTCCTAATTATCTTTTCCGGCAAACTAACGACCAAAAATGGTGAAAAAGCTCCCTAAAGGAGAAAAAATGTTTTCTTTTTTTTTAAATTTATTTCACATTTTCCCTCTCCCCTTACGGAAAAAAACAAAACCACTTCCTTTTTCCGCCCTTTTTATCACCGGAAATAGCAAAGACGCAAGGAAAAACGTCTCATAAAAATTTTTTTTTTTTTACTTTTCTGCACCCTACCGCTCCTCGTAATCGGAAAAATTACCACATACCTTTTTTTTCCAAATTCCGACTTAAAGTGCCCTAAAATGCCGCTAACCGCGCTCAAGTTTAATTTTTTACAAATTACCTGTTTTCCGCCGTGATTACGCCAACACATACACCTACCCAAACACACTCCGTTTTTCCTACCCATAATACCTAAAAAACGCGCTTAACACCTTTTTCTTAAAATTACTTTTTTTGCTCTCTACTCCTTCTCTTTACCCCCAAAACACTTGTTAACCATCTCTTCCGGCAAACTAACGACCAAAAATGGTTAAAAAAAAGCTCCCTAAAGGACAAAAATCAATTTTCTTTTTTTTATAAATTATTTCACATTTTCCCTCTCCCGTTACGGAAAAAAACAAAACCACTTACTTTTTCCGCCCTTTGTATCACCGGAAATAGTAAAACCGCAAGGGAAAACGTTCCATAAAAATTTTTTTTTCTTTTTTATTTTTGACTTTTTTGCACCCTACCGCTCCTCGTAATCGGAAAAATTACCACTTACCTTTTTTTTCCAAATTCCGACTTAAAGTGCCCTAAAATGCCGCTAAGCGCGCTCAAGTTTCATTTTTTACTAATTACCTTTTTTCCGCCGTGATTACGCCAACACATACACCTACCCAAACACACTCCGTTTTTCCTACCCATAATGCCTAAAAAACGCGCTTAACACCTTTTTCTTAAAATTACTTTTTTTGCTCTCTACTCCTTCTCCTTACCCCCGAAACACTTCTTAACCATCTCTTCCGGCAAACTAACGACCAAAAATGGTTAAAAAAAGCTCCCTAAAGGACAAAAATAAATTTTCTTTTTCCCGTTACGGAAAAAAACAAAACCACTTACTTTTTCCGCCCTTTTTATGACCGGAAATAGGAAAACCGCAAGGGAAAACGTCCCATAAAATTTTTTTTTTCTTCTTTTCTTTTTTTTACTTTTTTGCACCCTACCGCTCCTCGTAATCGGAAAAATTACCACCTTCCTTTTTTTCGAAATTCCGACTTAAAGTGCCCTAAAATGCCGCTAAGCGCGCTCAAGTTTCATTTTTTACAAATTACCTTTTTCCCGCCGTGATTACGCGAACACATACACCTTCCCAAACACACTCCGTTTTTCCTACCCATAATGCCTAAAAAACGCGCTTAACACCTTTTTCTTAAAATTCCTTTTTTTTCTCTCTACTCCTTCTCGTTACCCCCGAAACACTTCCTAATCATCTTTTCCGGCAAACTAACGACCAAAAATGGTGAAAAAGCTCCCTAAAGGAGAAAAAAAATTTTCTTTTTTTTATAATTTATTTCACATTTTCCCTCTCCATTTACGGAAAAAAACAAAACCACTTACTTTTTCCGCCCTTTTTATCACCGGAAATAGAAAAACCGCAAAGGAAAACGTCCCATAAAAAATTTTTTTTTCTTGTTTTTTTTTTTTTTACTTTTTTGCATCGTACCGCTCCTCATAATCGCAAAAATTACCACTTTCCTTTTTTTTCTAAATTCCGACTTAAAGTGCTCTAAAAAGCCGCTAAGCGCGCTCAAGTTTAATTTTTTACAAATTACCTTTTTTCCGCCGTGATTACGCCAACACATACACCTACCCAAACACACTCCGTTTTTCCTACCCATAATGCCTAAAAAACGCGCTTAACACCTTTTTCTTAAAATTACTTTTTTTTTTGCTCTCTACTCCTTCTCGTTTTTCCCAAAACACTTCCTAATCATCTTTTCCAGCAAACTAACGACCAAAAATTATAAAAAAAAAAGCTCCCTAAAGGAGAAAAAAAATTATTTCACATTTTCCCTCTCCCCTTACGGAAAAAAACAAAACAACTTACTTTTTCCGCCCTTTTTATCACCGGAAATAGGAAAACCGCAATGGAAAACGTCCCGTAAAAAAATTTTTTTTCTTCTTTTTTGTTTTTACTTTTTTCCATCCTACCGCTCCTCGTAATCGGAAAAATTACCACTTCCCTTTTTTTTCCAAATTCCTACTTAGAGTGCCCTAAACTGACGCTAA
>JAWDGP010004572.1:0-2500 GCA_033675545.1 Elysia crispata | reverse complement strand
GTTTGGGTTTTTTTGTTTTTTTTTTTTTTTTTTTTTTGTTTTTTTGGGGTAAGGGTTCTGGTTTTTTGTTGTTTTTTTTTTTTTGTCTGTTTTTTGTTTTGTTTTGTTTTTTCTTTAATGACTACATGATTTGATGGGTCAGTGCATGTTTGGCTTTTTTGTTTGTTGCTTTGCAAGGACAAAAATCGATTTGAAATAATTGAGTGTTTCAGTGTAGAGATAGATTTTTTTTTTTTTTTTTGAATTGTCGCTAATATGTATAATACCGTTGAGATACAGAGGCCTTCCTCAACGTCAAAATCTGAGGCGCGTTTCAAAAAAACTTTAATAACTGTGAGAGGCGCAGGCATTTAGCGTGAAAGCATGATGTGCTATATTGGGATTGAGTTGGGTTTTTTTTTTTTTTTTTTTACTTCTTTTTTCTTCCATGTCATTGCTGAGGTCGAGGTTTTTGTGTCAGCCATTAAAAAATAAAACTTGAAAGGCATGACTAGGAGCTGAGAGCAATTAGAGAGAGTGTGGCGTGGCTTAGGGTGGGGTTGTTCAACGACAGATACAACAGCATGTCATGCAGTTTGATAAACTGTTGATCAGGTGTTAGTCATCTCTTCCTCACTTATCTGTTCAATTAATTATAGATGTGATTGTGAAAGCATAAACTGTGAAAGAAAATATCTCTTAACTTGTCTAAATACGTTAGATATACGCGACTGGTTGTTTTTTTTTTCTTTTTTTTTTTTTTTTTTTTTGAGGGGGCGGGGAGAGAACAAAGAGTGTAGCTTCGGTACCTGATAGGTCCAATAGGAATTACTATAAATGCTAATCCCCTCAAATGTGTTTTTATAAAACGTCCTGTATGTCTTTTTAGAATTTTTCCCGATCTGAAAATAGATATATAGGTCTGTGCTCTCTTCTCTGCTTTGCACAGTTGAAATAAGTCTCCTCCACTGTGTTCTGTATATCACCGTTCACATCCTAGTGATCCTCCACTGTGTTCTTTATATCACCGTTCACATCCTTCTCTCCTCCACTGTGTTCTTTATATCAATCTGTTCCCATCCTAGTCTCCTCCCACTGTGTTCTGTATATCACCCGTTCACATCCTAGTCTCCTCCACTGTGTTCTGTATATCACCGTTCACACCCTTGTCTCCTCCACTGTGTTCTGTATATCACCGTTCACACCCTTGTCTCCTCCACTGTGTTCTGTATATCACCGTTCACATCCTTGTCTCCTCCACTGTGTTCTGTATATCACCGTTCATATCCTAGTCTCCTCCACTATGTTCTGTATATCACTGTTCACATCCTAGTCTCCCTCCACTGTTCTGTATACTTCCTTCTAGTCTCCTCCACTATGTTCTGTATATCACCGTTCACATCCTAGTCTCCTCACACTGTAAGTTTTGTATGGATCACCGTTTCACATCCCCTAGTCTCCCTCCAATTCTCATGTTCTGTATGTCACCGTTCCACGCATCCTAGTCTCCTCCACTATGTTCTGTATATCACCGTTCACATCCTAGTCTCCCTCCAATTCTCATGTTCTGTATATCACCGTTCACATCCTAGTCTCCTCCACTATGTTCTGTATATCACCGTTCACATCCTAAGTCACTCCTCCGATCTTCGACGTTCTCGTAGCTCCCTGGCTGATATCACCGTTCGCATCCTAGTCTCCTCCGACTGTGACTCCTCTATATCGCCGTTCACATCCTAGTCTTCCTCCACTGTGTTCTGACTATCACCGTTCATCATCCTGTGTCTCCAGTGTGTTCCTGCATATCACCGTTCATCCTAGTGTTCCTCGCACTGCGACTCCGCTATATCACCGTTCACATCCATAGTGTTCCGCCACTGTGACTCCTGTATATCACCGTTCACATCCTAGTGCTCCTCGCACTGTGCTCCTCTATATCACCGTTCACATCCTAGTGCTCCGACTCCCTGGACTCCTCTATATCACCGTTCACATCCTAGTGCTCCGACTCGGACTCCTCGACTCCTCTATATCGCCGTTCACATCCTAGTGCTCCGATCCGGACTGCCCTCTGTAAATCACCGCTCACATCCTAGAGCTCCGCCACTTGTGACTCCTCTATATCGCCGCTCACATCCTAGTGCTCCGACTCGGACTCCTCGACTCCCTCTGTATCACCGTTCACATCCTGAAGTCTCCGCCACTTGTGACTCCCTCTATGTCACCCGTTCACATCCTAGTGCTCAGACTCGGGCGCCTCGTGCTCCCTCTATATCACCGTTCACATCCTAGTGTCTCCGACCTGGACTCCTCGATTCCCTCTATATCGCCGTTCACATCCTAGTGCTCTCGACGTGTGACTTCCCCTCTATATCACCGTTCACATCCTAGTCTCCTCCGAGTGTGAACTCCCTCTGTATCTCGTTCACATCCTAGTGTTCCTGCTTGGACTCCTCTATATCACCGTTCACATCCTAGTCTCCTGCATTGACTCCTCTATATCACCGTTCACATCCTAGTC
>JAWDGP010004571.1:17500-25734 GCA_033675545.1 Elysia crispata | reverse complement strand
ATAGAACCAATACAACTACAACTGCAACAAGGATAAGTACAACTACAACAAGTACAAGTACAACTACAACTAAAATAAGTACAATTACAACAACTTCAACCAGTACAAATACATCTATAAATACGACGAGTAAAAATGAAGGTACAACTTCAACTACAACAAATACAACTATATATATAACAATAACAAGTATACATGCAACTACAACTACAGCAATATAAAGTACAACTACAACTACAAAAAATAGAAGTAAGAGTACAAATACAACAAGTATAAGTACAACTGCAACTATAACTACCAAAGGTACAAATAAAACTACAAGAAAAAGAAGTACAACTACAACTACACTAAATACAAGAACAAATACAACTACCACAAGTACAACTAAAACTACAGGTATAATAAGTACAAGTACAATCAAAACAGGTTTAAGTACAACTACAACCATCACAAGTACAACTACAACTACAACTACAAAAAATAAAGGTACAACTACAATAAAACACATACAAGTACAACTACAAAAAGTACACTAAAACTACAACAAGTACAAGTACAACTATATCTACTACAAGTACAAGTACAAATACAATGTGTAAAACTATAACTATAACAAGTACAAATACAAGTACAACTATTACTACAACAAGTAAAAGTACATATATAACTACAAGTAAAACAACAACAACAACTACAAAAAGTTCAACTACTTCTACAACTACAACAATTAAAAGTACAACTACAACAAGCACAACTACATCTATAACTACAACAAGTGCAAATACAACTTATACTACAGCAATATAAAGTACAACTACAACTACAAACACTACATGTACAACTAGAACTACAACGAGTGCTAATACAACTACAATTTTAACAAGTTTAACTACAAATACACGAAGTACAAGTACAACTACAATAAAAACTATAAAAAGCATAAATACAACTACAACTACTACAAGTACAAGAACAAGTACAACTACAACTACAACAAATTCAAGTAGAAATACAACAAGTACAAATAAAAAGACAACAACAAATATACCAAGTACTGTACAACTACAACTACAACAAGTTTAAGTAAAAATACAACTACCACAAGTACAATTACAACTACAATAAGTAAAACTACAACAAGTACAGCTGCATCTTAAACTACAAAAAGTGTAAAAACGTCAACAACTACAGCAATAATAAGTAAAAGTACAATTACAAATACAATAAGTACAGCTTCAACTATAATTACAACAAGTACAAGTACAACTACAACTACAACAAGTACAAATACAACCACAACTATACAAAGTACAAGTAAAAATACAATTACAACAAGTGGAACTACAACTACACTTAAAACAAGTACAAGTACAACTTTAACTACAACTACAAAATGTACAACTAAAACTACAACAAGTACAGTAGAACTACAACTACAACAAGTACAAGTACGAATACAACTACAACAAGTACAACTACAACTACAACAGTACAAGGACAACTACAACAAGTACAAGTACAAGTACAACTTAAATTTAAAAAGTACAAATACAAGTACAACTGCATAAGTACAAGTACAACTGCTACTACTACAAGTACAAGTACAATACAATTACAAAAAGTACAACTACATCTACAACTGCAACAAGTAAAATTACAACTACATCAAGTACAACTACAACAAGTACAATTACAACCGCAACAGGTATAACTACAACTAAAACAAGATCAAGTTTAACTACAACTACAACAAGTACATGTACAACTACAACTACAACAATTACAAGTACAACTAAAAATACAACTGCAACAAGCAAAAGTACAAGTACAACTACAACTACAATATGTACAAGTACATTTACAAGTAAACAAGTACAAGTGCAACTACAACTACATCAAGTACAGGTACAACTACAACAAGAAGAACTACAACTACAACAAGTACAAGTACAGTTAAAAATACAACAAGTACAACTACAGCTAGAATTAATACATGTAAAACTACAGCAACAACAAGGAGAACTACAACTACAAAGACAACAAGTACAACTAAAACTACAAAAAGTACAAGTACAGCTACACCTACAACAAGTACAAATATATCTACAACTACAAAAAATATAAGTACATTTACAACTACAACAAGTGCTACTACAACTACAACTACAAATACAAGTAAAATTACAAATACAAGAAGTACAAGTACAACTATAACTACAACAATCACAATTATAACTAAAACAAATTCAACTACAACAAAAACTACAACAAGTACAACTACAACTACAACTACAACAAGTACCAAAACAAGTACATCTACAACAAGTACCAGTACAACTACAACTACAACAAGTATGACTACAACTACAAGAAGTACAATTACAACATTTACAACAAGAACAAGTACAACTAAAAATTCCACAAGTACAACTAAAACTAAAACTACATTAGTACAAGTACAAGTACAACAAGTACAACTACAAGAAATATTGGTATAACTACAACTACGACTGCAAGTGCAAGTACAACTACAACAATTAAAAATACAATTACAATAAAAATACAACAAGTTCTACTACATTGAGACTAAAACAAGAACAAGTCAACTACAACTATAAGAACAACAATTAAAAGTAAAACTCCTACTATAATAAGTACAAGAAAAACTACAATTACAAAAAGTACAAGCCCAACAACAACTACAACAAGTTCAACTACAACTACAACAAGTACAAGTACAACTATAACTACAACATGTACAACTTCATCTACAACAAGTATAACTTCAAATACAACATTTACAAATAGAACTACGACAAAATTACAAGTACAAATAAAACTACTTCTATAACAAGTTCAATTACAACTACAACTACAATAGGTACAATTAAAACTACAACAAGTACAAGAAAAACTATTAATACAACAAGTACAACTACAAAAAGTACAAGTGCAACTATAACTTGTACAAGTACAACTGTAATTGAAACTATCACAAGTACAAGTACAACTACATCGAGTACAAGTAAAATTTAAACTAGGACAGGTACAAGTAAAACTACAACTACATTAAATACAAGTACATTTATACAACTACAAATACAACAAGTACAACTACAACAAGTATAAGTACAACTACAACTAAAACTACAACAAGTACAAATACAACTACAACGACTATAAGTACAACTACAACAACAACAAGGACAAATAAATAAACACTGATAACAAGTAAGTGTACAACTACATTTACAACAAGTACAAGTATAAGTACAACTACAACAACATCTATTACAAGTATTTTATAACTACTACAAGTACAGATATAATTACAACTACTAAAAGTACAAGAAAAACAACAACTACAACAAGTACAAGTACAACTACAACTGCACCTAAAATTAGTTCAACGACATTTAAAACTACAACAAGTACAACTACAACTACAACAAGAGTAAGTACAACTAAGACTACAACTACAAAAGGCACAACAAAATCTATAACTTCAACAATTACAACTACAGTTTCAACAACAAAAAGTACAAGTACAAGTAGAAAAAAAGAACAAGTACAAGTAAAACTAGAACTACAACAAGTACAATTGTAACTACAACAAGTACATATACAAGTACAACTACAACAATTACAAATACAACTGCAACTATAACAAGTATAAATACAACTGAAACTATAACAAGTAGAAGTACAATTTAAATTACAACAAGTACAAGTAGAACTACAACAAGGTGAAGTACAACTACAAATAGAATAAGTAGAAGTACCACTACAAATAAAACGAGTAAAAGTACAAGTACAAGTACAATTACAACTACAACTACAACTTCAACATGTACAACTTCAACTACAACAAATACAAGTATAACTACAACGAGATTCAGCACAACTAGAACTACAACAAGTACAAGTATAACTAATACTACAAGAAATACAACTAAAAATACAACTACAACAAGTGCAACTACAACTACAAGAGGTACCATTACAACTACAATTGCAACAAATACAAGTACAGCCACAGCTACAAGAATTTAAAGTAAAATAACAACTACAACTTCAAAAAGTAAATGTAGAACTGCAACGAGTACAAGTACATATACAACTACAACTACAACAAGAACAAGTACAACTACAACTACAAAATATACAGTTACAACTACAACAAGTACAAGTACAAGTACAACTACAACAAGTACAAGTACAACTACATCTAAAACAAGTATAAATACAACTACAAGTACAATAAGGACACGTTAACTACAACTACACCTGCAACAATTACAAGAACAACTACAACGAGTACGAGTATAACTATAACTTGAACAAGTAAAAGTACAACTACAACAAGTACAACCAAAACTCCAACTAGAACACGTACAACTACAACTACAACAAGTACAAGTAAATTAGAACTACAACAAAAACAAGTACAACTACAACTACAACAAATACTGGTACAACTATTACAAGTACTAGTACAACACTAAATAAAATTACAACAAGTACAAGTTCAACTAAAACTACAACAAGTACAAGTACCACTAAACCTACAACAAGTACTAGTACAACTACAGCTACAACAAGTACAAACACAAATACAACAAGTAGAAACTATTCATACAAAAACAGCTAGTACAAATACAACTACAACAAGTTCAAGTGCATCTACAACAAATACAAGTATAACTACAACTACAATAAGTACAAGTACAACTACAAGTAGAAGTACAAATAATACTACAACAATTAAATCTACCACTACAACAAGTACAAGTACAAGTACGATTACAACAAGTACAAGTACAACTACAACAAGTACAAGTACATTTACAACTACAACTACAATAAGTACAAGTACAACTAAAACTACACAAGTGAAAATACAACTACAACAAGTACAATTACAACTAAAATTTCAACAAATACAAGTACAACTACAACTACAACAAGTACAAGTGCAACAACAACAAGTACAAGTACATCTACAACTACAACTGCAACAAGTAAAATTAAAGCTACAACTACAACAAGTGTAAAT
Source organism: Elysia crispata (assembly GCA_033675545.1). Taxonomy (NCBI): domain Eukaryota; kingdom Metazoa; phylum Mollusca; class Gastropoda; family Plakobranchidae; genus Elysia; species Elysia crispata. Next base: position 20,678 of record JAWDGP010004571.1, on the reverse strand, counting down.
ACAATTACATCTAAAGAAAGTACAACTACAACTACAAAAAGTACAAGTACAACTACGACTACAACAAGTAGAAGTACAACTATACCTACAATTAGTACAAGTACCACTACTACAAATACAATTACAACTACAAGAAGTACAACTACAACTACAACTACAACAAGTACAAATACAACTGCTCTACAATAATTACAACTACAACTACAACAAGTACAAATACAACGATACTTGCAACAAATACAACTTCAACTACAAAGTGTACAAGTACAAGTTTAAGAACAACTTCAACAAGTACAACAAAAACTCCAACTAAAACAAGTAGTTCCAGGTTTAGCCATTTGGATGGTGGCGTGAAAAAGAGGTATATAAGAATTAGAATGTTGAGTTCGTTGATACCCATTTGAACCGCAAATAAAAAAAAAAACCCGCAAATAGAAAGAGGTAGTGAAACACAGGTATAGAGATACAGTTAGCTTTATCTAAACATGGACAGAAGCTTAAACCAAATATATGAAGTTTTATAGAACAGAGAGGAGAGAGAGAGAGAGAGAGAGAGAGAGAGAGAGAGAGAGAGAGAGAGAGAGAGAGAGAGAGAGAGAGAGAATGAAAGAGGAATAAGAAGGAAGAAATAGAAAATATAGCGACAAGCAGTTAGAAAGGAAAACAGATTAATGTATTGATTTTGATCCGGACAAAACGTTAACAAAAAATCATTCATAAAAGATAGAACAGAGAGAGAGAGAGAGAGAGAGAGAGAGAGAGAGAGAGAGAGAGAGAGAGAGAAAGAGCGAGACGGAGTGAGATAGACAGAATGGCAAAGTAAAACAGAGGGAGACAACAGGAATGATAGTTTAGAAAAAAAAATCAGAAATAGAAGAAAAAAAAATAGCGACACATATTTAGAGAGAAAGAAAGATTAATAAACCACCATGGACACATCTATTAGAAATGAAAAAAAAAATCCATAATGATAGAAAAGAGGCAAAGGAATGCCGATAGATAGATAAAATAATGATCTCAAACATGATTTTATTCAAAGATATTAAACTGCTCGTACAAAGTAATTCCTATTATGTACTCCAAGTTTTGCCATAGGGAGATAGTGAAAAAGAAAGAAAGACATCAAGAGAGAGAGGGCGTGGAAAGGATAAAACCTACAAATAAAAAGAAATAGTGAGACACAGGTATAGAGATACAGTGAGCTACATATAAACATGGAGAGAGGATTAAAGAAAATATATCAAGTTTTATGGAACAGTGAGAAAGAGGGAGAGAGAGAGATAGAGACAGAGAGAGAAGGAGAGAGAGTGAGTGAAGGCAGACAGATGTAGAGAGCGTGGAATAGAAATAACCAGAAAAAAGAAATAAATACGAAACACCGTTAAAGAGAAAAAGTGAGCTTTATACGGACTTAGACGCAGGAATAAACAATATATATCAAAATTCTTAGACGAGAGAGAGAGAGAGAGAGAGAGAGAGAGAGAGAGAGAGAGAGAGAGAGAAGGAGAGATCGGAAAAAGGTCAAACCAAAAAAGACAGAAAGAAAAAGTCCCACTGGGTAAGATAGATAGGCATTTCTTTTTATGGTTTTAAATTTATTATATTCTAAAAAGTTCCTAATACTTAAATAACTAGTTCATGTTCTGTTGTGAACATTCCATTTTTTTTCCTTTAATATTTATACAGTTTTTGTTTTTTTTTAAGTTGTTTACCCTTAATTTACCGGGTTTTTTTACTCTTTCGGTTCCGATTTCAAAATTAAGATTTATGTGATGTTTAGATATTTTCTTTCGTAGGTTACCTTTTTCCTGTGAATCCTTGTTTTGAAATATTTATTCAAGTTTGGGTACTTAGTATTCATATTATTATTTTAAGAAATAGATTTGCTTTTTTTTTTTCTCTCGGTTATGTTTCGTTAATCTGTTATTTTACTTTTTTTTGTATGATTAGTTTTACTGTTCCTTATCACTTTTTTGTACTTTTATTTTTCTTTCCTTTGAACTTCGTTTAGTTAGAAAGTTGAAATTTGAGAGCTAAAGGCCGTCATTTTCCCACTTTCCAGTTTGATCATTTTTCCATCACATTTCCATCAAATAAAAAAAAAATTACAATGAATTATTAAAACGCTGATGAGAAAGGAATAAAAGAAAAACGACATCAATTAGAAAGGAAAATGGATTAATATACTCATTTTGTTGCAGACACAAGGTTTACAAGTTAAATTCATAATAGAGAGAAGAGGGACATAGTAGAGAGAGAGAGAGAGAGAGAGAGAGAGAGAGAGAGAGAGAGAGAGAGAGAGAGAGAGACGGGGAGGGAGTGAGGGAGCGATCAGAAGAAGACGAACCAAAAGAGACAGAAAGAAATAGTCACACTGGGTAAGAGAGAAATAGTGAATTATAGACCAAAAGTTGAGTTTACAACACCCCCCCCCCTCCCCATCCACCCTTTAACTAAACAACAAAGGAAAAGGCAGAGACAGAATCATAGAGACTGAAACACGATCATGTCGGTCAACGCATAAGAAAATATAAGACGAGCAATGAATTAATCAAACGCTGATGAGAAAGAAATAGAAGAAATAGCGACACACAGTTAGAAAGGAAAACGGATTAATATACTGGTTTTGATGCAGACACAAGGTTTACAAAAAAAAAAAAATCATAGTAGAAAGAGAGGAGAAACACAGGAGAGTGAGAGAGGGAGAGAGAAAAAGATAGATGAAGAGAGAGAGAGAGAAGAGGCACACAGTAGAGAGAGGGATAGATGGAGAGAGAGAGAGGGAGAGAGAGAAAGAGAGATAGAGAGAGGCAGAAAGGAAAAAAAACGAGAGAGAGAGAGAGAGAGAGAGAGAGAGAGAGAGAGAGAGAGAGAGAAATAAAGACAAAAATATTGATCGAGCGTGTGAGAGAATTAACCCGAGGGGAAAAGAAAGGAATTATGACACACAGATGAAAAGAAAGAGCAAGCTTTATACCGACAAAGATAAAGGGATAAAGAAAAATTTCAAAAATTCATAAAACAGATGTAGAGATAGATAGATAGATTGATAGATAGAGAGAGAGAGAAACAAAGACACAGACAGACAGACAGACGGATTGACATAGAGAGACAGACAGACAGAAACAGACGGACAATCATAGGGAGTGAGGACAAAAGAGGAAGGAAAAAAAGAATA
>JAWDGP010004571.1:0-15000 GCA_033675545.1 Elysia crispata | reverse complement strand
GAGAGGGATGGGGTAGAGAAGGGGCAAAGAGGGAGAGAAAAACAGAGGGAGACTGAACAAGAAATAGTGTTGAAGGGGACAAATTAGAACGAGGAGAAAGAAATAGCGACATAAAGTTAGAGAGAAAGAGGGAGAGAGAGAGAGAGAGACAGAGAGAGAGAGAGAGACGGAGAACGAGAGAGACAAAGTGTGAAAGAGGAAAACCTGAAAGAGAGAAAAGAAAAAAAAAGCACACCAGCTAATCATTAATCAAGCGCAAGAAATCTTTACAATACATGCAGAAAAAGGAATAGTCTCATAACCACACACGAGGTAAAGGAAAAAAAAAACAAACACACAGGCGTGTTGACAAACTGAACAAACTCACCCCTAGATACAAAGGGCAGCTATTTCAAGTTAATCAGTTATGGTATAGAGTTACGTATCATACACGGTTTTAACTGATTTTCTTGAAAAATTGAAACATTCATCCCACTATGTATCATGACAGAGAAACAGGTTTTCATTTATTTAATATTCGGTAAGAAGTGCAGGTTGTAGTTACATTTCACCGGATTTTACCTTTTTCAAATAGACATTGAACAAAATTGTATGAAAATGCGTCGCAAGTAAACCGCATGAAGAAACCGTGTCACTGTTTACTTAATATGGATCAGGAGCGGTTGAACTTTGCCTGGCAAGGCAACTTCGCCAGGAACTGGCTCCAAGCCCTAACGGTGTTAAGGCCCGTAAAACGGTCAAGGTCCACATACTATGACGGCCCGCGCCTGTCGTCATTTATGCTTTGGGTCTGATGTGGCTCCTCCCATAAAACACCGGGATGCGCACTTGTGTGCATCACTTTGGTGCTTGGATGCTGGCAGGGAAGTTTTGTCGTGGGTCGTGTGAGAAGCACAACCTGCTCAGAGGTACCGGCGACTTGGGTACTTCGTCGATGTGGTGTCGGTGGGCCGGCTATCCTGAGAGTGTCTATATGGCGGAGGTTCAGAGCTGAAACCCTTCACCCCCTGCAATCTAATGACATTTCTCCCCTTATGGGGAGTTGAATATCTTCCTTTATAGGGAGAAGTATTTTTGTTTGTTTTTTAACTTTGAAAGGGGCGTTATCCATGAAATATACAACACCCTTCTATTTATTTGTTATCTTTCATGTTATAGAAATTTAACATTTAACTGGTATCTGCTTTTCAACACTAAAATCCTGATAGATTCTGCCTCGATGAGACTGTAAGTAAATAGCGACACATAAGGAAAAATATTTTGTAATAAACTGATAGAGACATAAAGGTAAAGTTAATTTATCGGAAGTCTCAGAAGAGAGGCAAAGAAGAAAGAGATAACGGGAAAGAATGTGAAAAAAAATTAAAGAGGACAAAAGAAGCTAGAGAGAAAAGTAATGTATTGACATAGACACACACGAAAGAAAATGAAATATTTATTTTAAGTGGATGACGTCACGCAAAGAAAAGAAAAATAAATGGTTCTCTTAAGTGAGGGGAGAGACAAGTAGAAGAGAGAGAGAGAGAGAGACAAAGAGAGAGAGAGAGAGAGAGAGAGAGAGAGAGAGAGAGAGAGTTAAAGACTAGGAACGAGACAGACAGCGAAACAATGAATACAAATCATGTTAATATACAAAAGTCAAAAAACTGTTCGAGCAAAGTGATTCGTTAGTATGTGCGCCAGTTGTAGTCACTGGGGTGGTAATGGGAAAAGGTATATTTTCATTTTTTAGGGTCATTGATTCGCCTGTAATGGACCTTAATTTTTCTCATTTTTACGGAAGAACCCACATGTTACAAAAAAGAAAAATTAGACACACAATCATGGAGATGAAACACATTGTTTGCCGACGCATAAGAAAATAAAAGACGACTGATGTAAACGCTAATAAAAAGCCGATGTTCGAAAGACATCCAACATAGTAAAATTTATAAACTTACAACAGATGGGTTCCATGTAAGGATTCGCGAGGAAAACAGGCTTCCAATTAGAGCGGGAATGTAAACCAAGGAAACTGGTGACAATTAGGTTGTAACGGTAAAGGAACGCTAGTAAATACTGATTCAAAGACAAGAAAGATCAAAACGACTACTTTTCGCAAAGGTTGGAAACATCAGCAGAGAACAGGGGTTTAAAAAAAGGGAAGACCAGTCATAGGTATAGACAGAGCGTGTACATTGACGCATGTTCAATAAAGAATTAGAGATAGAATAAACATGTAACAAAAGAAAAGATATATATTTTATAAAGATTTATCATAAGGTCAGAATGATGAACAGAAAGAGAGAGAGGGAGAGAGAGAGGGGGGGGGGGGAGAAAGAGACAGAGACAGAGACAGAGACATACACAGAGAGAGAGAGAGAAAGCAAATGGGAATGAAGTAGAGAGAGGATCAAAAAGATGAAACAGAGGGAGACGGAAGGAGAGATAGTGTGGAAGATGAAGAATCGGAAATAGAAGAAAGAAAGAGCCACTAATAGTTAGAAAGTACGAAAGACTAATTAACTGCCATGGACACATCTAATAGCAAAAAAAAAATTGAAAATGAAAAGATAGAGGAACAAAAAAGAGAGACAGATATAGAGATAGGTAGACGGATATTAGGATAGAGAGAGAGAGAGAGAGAGGAGGAGGAGAGAAAGAGATAGACTTTGAAAAAGGAAGAGCAGTAAAAAAATGGTAAAAATAGCGATACACACTTACAGAGGAAGATTGATTAATAGGCTGAATTAGAAAGAGGGAGAAAGAGAGAGATTTAGACCGACAGGAGGGTTTGGAATGGACATAACCCTGAAAAAGAAAGAATCGCAAAGAAAAGAAAAAGTAAAGAGCGATGGAGCAGGAGAAAAAGAGAGAGGGAGAGACACAGATACAGAGAGAGAGAGAGACAGAAAGACAGAGAGAGAGAGAGAGCTAGCGTATTAAGGGAAATAAAGTGAAAAAGAAAGAAAGAAAGAAAGTCTCTCGGGTATAGAGAAAGAATAAACTATATACGGACAAATTGACAGATCATAAGAGAGAGAGAGAGAGAGAGAGAGAGAGAGAGAGAGAGAGAGAGAGAGAGAGACAGACAGACAGACAGACAGAGACAGAGAGACAGAGAGACAGAGACAAAGAGAGAGAAAGGGCAAAAATGGAAGAGGAAGTAGAAATACAATAAAAAAATTGTCCCACACAGAGGTTAGAAAACCACAGAAATACAGAAACATCAGCAGAGAACAGTGGTTTAAAAAACTGGAAGACCAGTCATAGGCATAGACAGAGCGTGTACATTGACGCGTGTTCATGAAAGAACTAGGGCTAGAAAAAACATGGAGATAAAGGAAAGACATATTTCGAAAGATTTATAATAAGGACAGAATCATTGAGAGAGAGGGAGAGAAAGTGAGAGAGAGAGAGAGAGAGAGAGAGAGAGAGACAGAGAACGAAAGAAAGAGGGAAAAAGAGAAAATGAGCGAAAGAAAGAGGGAGAGTTATAAAGACTGAGAAGGCTTGGAATAGACATAACCCGGAAACAGAAAGAGTCGAAAAGAAAAGAAGAAGTGAAGAGCGATGGAGCAGGAGAAAAAGAGAGAGAGAGAGAGAGAGAGAGAGAGAGAGAGAGAGAGAGAGAGAGAGAGAAAGACGGAGAGAGAGCTAACGTATTAAGGGAAATAAAGTGAAAAAAAAGAAAGAAATAAGGTCTCTCGGGTATAGAGAAAGAATATACTAAAAATATACGGACAAATTGACAGATCATGAGAGAGAGAGAGAGAGAGAGAGAGAGAGAGAGAGAGAGAGAGAGAGAGAGACAGACAGACAGACAGACAGACAGACAGACAGACAGACAGACAGACAGACAGGCAGAATGTGAGAGACAGAGAGGAAGCGAATGAGAGTGAAGTAGAGATAGGATCAAAAAGATGAAACAGAGAGAGAGAGAAAAAGAGATACAGTGTGGAAGATGAAGAATCAGAAATATAAGAAAGAAATAGCGACACATTGTTAAAAAAAAGAAAGAATAATAAACTGCCATGGACACAGCTAATAAAGATAAAAATAATTCGAAAATGACAAGATAGAGAAAAAAAAAGAAAGACATATATATATATATATATATATATATATATATATATATATATATATATATATAAAGAGATAGAGATAGAGAGAGAGAGAGATAGAGAGAGAGGTGGGAGAGGGGAAATGAGGAAGAACCAGATAGAGATGGAAGAATTAGCGACAAGCAATTACAGAGGAAGACTTCGTATATTGATTTAAAAAATGACAGAAAGATATTTCAATAGACCGATACGGAAATATAATATATAAATATATATATCGGAAGTGAGAGTAAAGAGGTGAAGAAAAAGAGAGTGAGATAGAGAACTTAGAGTGGGAGAGAGAATTTAAAATATTTGCAATAAAATCATAACACAAAGATGATTATCTAAAAGACTATTCAATGTTAAAAGTAGGTAGGAAATTGGTTAAATAATAAAATCTACATGAACTAGAAAGGTGTACAAAACCTCAACACGAAACTGATATCGTTCTCGTGTAGCATTCTGTTTGAGTCTGAAAATATTTTGAAGCTGCGGACTGACCAAATGCTGAAAACCAGACATGAATCTACGATTGTGGCTGAGAATTTTACTCACAGATGCATTTAAATTACACAAGGTTCTCGGTAACTTGACCAAATATTTTTACCTGGATCATTCAATCAGGGAAGGGTTTGTAAATTGGTCTTTGGTTTCTATGCATGAAATTCGTTTGTTCCTAAAAGTATTGACAGAGAGCATGAGACGCTCATACTCATAGTACGTTTTGCTTTTAGAGGGAGAGAGAGAGAGAGAGAGAGAGAGAGAGAGAGAGAGAGAGAGAGAGAGAGAGGGAGAAGGGATGGTAAGGAAAATAAATAGATGGATAGACATATCTGTAAAGCGTTTTTGAGAAAGGTATATAGATCCAATTGTATTAATATATATATATATATATATATATATATATATATATATATATACATTATATGTACAAAATTAAGTTGAGTTGAATCCATAAAGTGGAATGGGAATGGTGATGGACAGCTGGTGATTTAAAAAAGCTTTCAAGGAAAAGTGGAAGAAAAAAGAGGGATAAAAGAGGGTAAAATGTTGTTATTGGCTTCTGATATAAAAAAAAGGAAAAGCAATTTGAAAAAAATTGGGGGAACAAAGTAAAAGACGATTAAGGAACTATGCGGAGAGGAATGATTGTCAGTTGAGTGGAAATGGAGATAACTGGAGTATGACGCAGAAGGGAGGGCGGGAAAAGGGGGAGGGGGGGGGGAGGAGAGACGTAATCCTGATGGTCCCACATCTGGTTTAGCTATTCTTACGTGTAAGGGTCGTCTTTTCACACATATCTTTCCTCGAACTCTTTTAGTCTTCTTTCTTTTATTCCTTTTTTCTTTTTCTCCTCTCTCAATAACAGTGATGTAGGACGTTTCTCAGTGAGAAAAACAGAACAAAAGAGCGTGGCAATATGCCAAATACAGAGTGTGAAGTTTCAGTTTCTCTTGAAACAAAAATACTTGTGTTTTTTAGGCTTGATAAAAGATGTTATGGTTGGGAAGAGTATCTAAAAATGACAACGTAAAGTTAAAACAGGGAGCAAACAAGTTTTTTATATTTGTGTAAAGTTCAACTCGCGAAAACGTTGATAGACAGCCAAAAATAGACATTTCATTATAAATGATGACTAACAAAACTTTTCTCACTTACCAATATTCTGGCGAGGGTGGGAGACAGCCTGACTTGTACTCAGTAAATCTTACATGCTGTAAACAAGTTCACTGGTGTTGAGTGATTGCTTTGTTTTTAAACTGTGCTATAAAGTTTTTAAAAAAGTAGATCCCTCTAAGCACTCTTTTTATGAACACGTTTGCTCAATTCAATGGTCTGGCCAGTAATCATAAGGTCCCTACAAACACTCTATTATTATTATTATTATTAATATTATTATTATTATTATTATTATTATTATTATTATTATTATTATTATTATTATTATTATTATTATTATTATTATTATTATTATTATTATTATTATTATTATTATTATTATTATTATTATATTTTTTATTATTATCATTTTTATCACTATTATAATCATCATTATCATCATCACCATCATCATCATCATTATTACTTGTGGTAGTAGAAGCAGCAGCAGCAGCCGCAGTAGTAGTAGTAGTAGTAGTAGTAGTAGTAGTAAAGTGGTAGTAGTAGGAGCAGCAGGAGTAGTAGTAGTAGTAGTAGTAGTAGTAGTAGTAGTAGTAGTAGTAGTAGTAGTAGTAGTAGTAGTAGTAGTAGTAGTAGTAGTAGTAAAAGTAGTAGTATCATTATTTTTATTAATATTATTTTTATTAGATATAGGATCAGAGAGAGAGAGAGAGAGAGAGAGAGAGAGAGAGAGAGAGAGAGAGAGAGAGAGAGAGAGAGAGAGAGAGAGTCAGAGACAGAGAGACACAGATAGACAGACATACAGATAGACAGACAGACACTTGTGATGAAAGGACTGAATCAAAATCGATAACGGTGACGAAAATCTCCCACAGATTTCAGAGTTAAAAAAAATTTAAATGAATGACGTGAGACAAAAATAAACTGCTTTGTCCAGAGGGATGGTCACATGGTAGAGAGTCTGACTTGTCAGTCAGAAGGAAAAGTGAGACATCCGAACATTTTAACTGAGAATGACCACCTCAAAAAAGCATAAAGCTGAGGTCAGTTTAAGGCATACGTTATTGTTAAACCTTTAATAAAACCATATTTTTTTCTTCTTGTGCATCCGCAAGTAAGATTCCCAGGAAAATAAGGAAAATATTTGACAAGACTAAGATATTCTGTGTTTCACTTTTTTACATCATAGAGCTAAGCAAGCATTCAGTTGACAGCCTTTGTAAAGGTTTAGGTTTCTATGCAGAGATTAGGTCAAATCTCTTACAAACAATCCTGTCTTAATCCTTTTCGGGCTCAACAGGATATGAAATAGAATTTTGCATTGCAATTTTTATCTGATAGAAGTTCAAGAACTGATAAAATTATGCAGTAGTACTTCTCTTTTTGATCCTTATTTGTTGCAAAACTCAAAGCATTCGATTTTCCACCGAAGGATATTGTGGAAAAACCACACAAAGAACTCTAGGTCATTTTCCTTTGTAATATTCTCTCATAGGAACAGTCCATTTGTTTATCTTTTTTAAGATGGAGGATCGAGTGAAAGTACCAAACCAAAAGCTGAAGGAGAAACCAGATAACTTGCATTCATATAACTCAGCCACCACAGAGATGAGTCTCTCTACAGGCCCCAGCTCCAATAGTACAACAATACCTGCTGCTGATGATGAAGGATGATTTTTCAACAGCATCCACCACGTCAGGGATCTGTCAGTAGTGGATAGTATCTACCCCAACTGATAGGGGTCATCTACCAAACATCACGAGATGAAAGTGGAAAACAAGTGGACACTAGTTTTATTGTTGTGGATCTCCACAGTTCAACAAGCTCAGGGGCATCTCAGGAACAGCCAGACCCGGGTCAGCTTATCCAACTAAAAAAGGATACTCCCGCTGTTATTGATGGGGAGGTAATTGGGACAAGTCAAGCTATAGTTCTTGTTCCTGATGCCCGGTGCCTTGTCTCTGGGACAGAGAGAAATATAACAAATTTGAACAATGAAGAAAGTGTGAAGCAAAGAATGGTGTCATCAAGCAAAACGAAAATATGACCAGCACAAGGCAGGGAATAGAATTTGAGGATGGATGATAATGGATCAAGGATAGTGGGTTAAAAAAATGGTGAATGAAGAAAGAGATGGCTGGAAGGTACTGGATAAAGACAAAAATAGATAAATGAAGATGGGAAGAAAACAAATCAGGAAGGAAAGAAGAATGGAAGATAATCGAAAATGCTTGACATGGGTAGAGAGAGACGGATAGAAAATAGAGCTAAAGAAGGAAGATTGAGTGCAAAGATAGAAGACTAAGAATGGTAAATTTTGTATGGAAGGTGAGGGAGGGAAAATAAAGGATTAAACTTTCTCAGTCTATCCTACTGATTTTAATCCCAGTATCTGTTAAGAAAAATTTCACAGTTTTAATTTAATCTTTAATTTTCATTTTCTTGGCTCAAGAGAGAAACCGAGAAAAAGAGAGACAGACAGAGAGCGTCTGTATGCAAGATTCTCATTCATCATGTATGTACTCATATATATCGTTTATCTATTGCAATACTGTTTGACTTTACCAGATTTTGTAACTAATATCTCTACAACTTATACATGTACTATCATCACCATTAATATTTCACTACGGTACGATCAGTGTTTGTCGTTTATAGGCACGCAGAGAGAGAGAGAGAGAGAGAGAGAGAGAGAGAGAGAGAGAGATAAAGATAAATAGAGAGAATGAGAAATAACAAAACAGAGATGTGAGAAGAATGGCATCTTATTAAAGTGTACACACTTCACTTTTATACAAAAATCTGTGATAACTTTATGATGGATTATACAAAATTATATATCCACTTTAAATTTTATTTCACACTTGTTTATTTATAAACGTTCGTATACCTCATTTGCTGCCTCACCTCCTTCCCTTCGCCAAGGGTGGTGTTCTTGTTTTTCTATTTGGATTCTCTCTCTCTCTCTCTCTCTCTCTCTCTCTCTCTCTCTTTCTCCCTCTCTCTCTCTATCTATCTATCTATCTATTTATCTATCGACCTATCTCTTTGGTGTTTTCTCCATTTTCCTCATATAACACTAGCACGGTATGTCTCGTGAATTATGCATAACATGTTTGACTGTGTTACAGTCTACCTGGGCTTCCCTCTTGGAAGGGAGTTAAATTTATAAAGAGGATAGACGGAGAGGTGGAGATAGAGAGAAAGAGGGAGAGGAACTAACAGTAGAGATCGACCAAGGGAAGCATACACAAGAAATGCTAGCACCAGCTGCGGGATGAAACTGTCTAATCATCGTAACAAGGCGCAGCACTCAGAACAACACAGCATATAAGCAGTTTTTACTGCAACAACAATAAAAACATCAACAACAACAACAGCAATGCCCTAGGTTTGGAGATGGATGCTCCATCACAAGATTGGGAATCTGTGGAGTTTCATCATTAAAGTCGTCTTAACAGAGTGGTTTACAACTTAGGACCAACAGGCAACATATAAAGGCTGTAGCAAATGATTTTTCCATTGATCCTGAAAAGAAATGGAAAACAAAACACTCAAACAGTAAAGTTACGAAGGGGAAGAAGAAAAACAATAGCCTTCATGGGAATTTTAAAAATACTGATCAACAGTGGAAGTCACTAGGGTGATGGCGTGGAATGAAGGTTTGAAAATATTTGTTTATATTTCCTCATACCTTCGGAAGCATTCGCATATTGTAAAGAAAAAAATTAGACACATAATCATAGACACTGAAACACATGTCGGTTGACGCATGAGCAAATAAAGGACGACCGAATAAAAAAAGTGAAAAAAAAAGCCGATGTTCGAAAGCCATCTAACATAATAAAAATTGAAAACATATAATAGACAGGTCAAAAGAAAAGTATCGAGAGAAAAAGTGTCTTCCAAATAGAACGGTAACGTGAGGCAAGGAGACTGATGACAATAAGGTTTTAACGATGAAGTATTGCTGCTAATATTGATTCAAAGACCAGAAAAATGAAGTAGCCAAATTTCGGCAGAGGGTGCAAAAGCACAGAAATACAGAAACATCAGCAGAAACAACTGGTTATAAAGAAAAAAAAAAAAAGAAAGGTTGAACAAAATGGAAAAAGAATATTTAGAAAGATTTAATGAGAAGTCAGAATCATCAAGAGAGACAGATATATATATATATAACGAAGAAGTTCAGAAAGAAATAGCGAAACACAGTAAGAAAATTTGTTTGATATGTTTTCTGGATGAATTTAAAGTTCTTTGTGCATTCAACAACTTTGTTGTTAAATTGAATACAATTTACTATATTATTTTTTTCTTTTTTTCGGCTTTCTTCCCCTACGCTCTCCCTCAATCTCTCTCTCTCTCTATCTATTTATCTTCTCTCTTCCTCTCTCACTCTCTCGCTTGTTGCAGTTTCTCCATGTCGCTCTCTCTCTGTCTCACACACACACACACACTCTCTCTCTCTCTCCCTCTCTCTCACTCGTTCACTGTCTCTTTTCCTCTCATTTCCTCTCATTTTTTAATCTGTTTGTCCCTTTCTAAACCAGCCTATTAATCAGTTTTACTCTGTAACTAATTATGGTACTTCCTCTTTGATTTCCTCTCTCCCCCTCTCTTCCATTATCGAAACAATTTTTTTTTTTAATTTTTACAAGATGTTTCCATGGAAGTTTATTAGTCTTCAGGCAGAGATGTAGGAGGTAAGAGGTAAGAGGAACCGATACTGATGAAGGAGACACAGTGTGAAAGAGGAAAACATTGAAGAAAAAAAAAAAAGCACACGAGTTAATCATGTATCAAGCCTAGAACTCTAAAAAAAGTTTTGTGGAAAAATTAACGACAACTCGAGTTATAAAGAAGATTGACGGACAGGTGGAGACAGAGAAAGAGAAAGGAGAGAGAGAGAGAGAGAGAGAGAGAGAGAGAGAGAGAGACAGAGAGACAGAGACAGAGACAGAGACAGAGAGACAGAGAGAGAGACAGAGTTAGTGAGGACGAAAAATAATAAATTAGATAGAAGAAAAGGCGACACATAGTTCCTGATGAAGACTGATCAATATACTGATTAAAATTAGACAACACAAATTTAAAAAATATATATTAAAAAAATAGGCTAGAGGAATGCAGACGAGAGAGGAGGAAAGATTGAGAGAGAGAGAGAGAGAGAGAGAGAGAGAGAGAGAGAGAGAGAGAGAGAGAGAGAGAGAGAGAGAGAGAGACCGACAGACTTACAGGCATAGAGAGCGAGCGTATTAAGGGAAATAAAGTGAAAACAAAAGAAAGAAATAAGGTCGCTGGGAAAAAGTGTAAACTGTATACAGTCAAATTGATAAGGTCGCTGGGAAAAAGTGTAAACTGTATACAGTCAAATTGATAGATCATAGAGAGAGAGAGAGAGAGAGAGAGAGAGAGAGAGAGAGAGAGAGAGAGAGAGAGAGAGAGAGAGAGAGAGAGAGAGCGTGCTAAGGGCTATAAAGTGGAAAAAAGAAAGAAATAAGGTAGCTCGGGTATAGAGAAAGAGTGAAGTATATAAAAACAAAAAGATAGATCATGTGTGTGTGTGAGAGAGAGAGAGGTAGAGAGGGAGAAAAGAAATGACAGAGTGCGTGAGAGAGATTGAGAGAGCGTGGAAGGGAATTAACCCGTAAAAAGAAAGAAATGGAGACACTCGGGTACGGAAAAAGAGTGAGCTAAGATATACACACATAGACAGAAGCATAAAAATAATGATCCCAAAGTTGATTTTATTCATTGGGATGGTGGTGTGAAAAAGAGGTATATAAGTATTAAAATGTTGAGTTCATTGATACCCATATAATAGACCTTTATTTACTTTTTTTTTGTTCCAAAGTATCTACCATATAGCAAAGAGAAAAAGCAGAGACAGAATCATAGAGATTGAAAGACAGTCATGTCGGCCGACGCATAAGAAAATAAAAGACGAGCAATGAATATAGTTAGAATGGAAGACGGATTGATATACTGATTTAGATGCCGACACAAGGTTAACAAAAAAATATTCAGAAAAGAGAGAAGAGGCACACAGAAGAGAGAGGAAGAAAGAGATAGGGAGATAGAGACAAAGAAAGAAAAACAGCAACAGAGACAGAGAGAGCGTGTAAAGGATAAAACCCGCAAATAGAATGAAATCGGGAGACACAGGTATAGAGACACAGTGAGCTATATATAAACATGGACAGAGGCTTCAACAAAATATATCAAGTTTTATAGAACAGTAAGAGAGAGAGAATGAGAGAGAGAGAGAAAGAGAGAGAGAGATAGTGAAGGAGAGAGAGAGAGAGAAAACAAAAGAGGAATTACAAGAATGAAATAGAAGAAATAGCAACACGCAGTTACAAAGGAAGACGGATTAATATACTGATTTAGATGCGGATAAAACGTTTACAAAAAATATTCGTAACAGATAGAACAGACAGAGAGAGAGAGAGAGAGAGAGAGAGAGAGAGAGAGAGAGAGAGAGAGAGAGAGAGAGAGAGAGAGAGAGAGAGAGAGAGAGAGAAGGAGAGATCGGAAAAGGTCGAACCAAAAAAGACAGAAAGAAATAGTCCCTCTGGGTAAGATAGAAATACTGAATTATAGACCGAAATAGACAGAGACAGAAAGAACAAAAAATATATCGGAAGTGAGAGAAATAGATTGATAGAGAGAGATAGAGAGAAAGAGAGAGACAGACAGACATACAGACAAAGACAGACAGACAAACAGACAGACAGACAAAGACAAACAGACATGAAGACAGACAGACAGACAGAGAGGTAAGACGACGAGGTAACAGGGAGAGATACTGATGAAGGAGACAAAGTCTGAAAGAGGAAAACCTGGAAGAGAGGAAAGAAAAAGCACACGAGTAAGTCATTCATGAAGCGCATCAACTCTTTACAATCCGTGTAGAAAATTAACGACAACTCATGTATAAAACATTTTACAAGGAAAAACGTAAAAAATGATTCTTTTTCGTATGCCTGTGTCATTACATGTATTAAGTTTTTAAAGATAGGGTTGCTGAATACACAGATATCTTTTCATTCAAGTAGAAAAACTGTTAGATAAATTTAAAATAATGATCTAAATCATGATTTTAATTCAAAGACATGGAACTGTTCGGGCAAAATTATTCGTATAATCTACTCCAGGTTTAGCCCCCCCCCCTTTTTTTATTTTCTCCTCCCCCAAAGGACCCAAAATATAACTGAGGGAAAAAAAAAGCAGAGACAGAATCGTAGAGATTGAAACACAATCATGTCGGCCGACGCATAAGAAAATATAACACAAGCAATGAATTAATACAACGCTGATCAGAATGAAATAAAAGAAAAAGCCACACATAGTTTGCGAGGAACACGGACAAATATACTGATTTTGATGTAGACACAAGGTTTATAAAATTCATAATAGAGAGAGAAGAGGCACACAGGAAAGAGAGAGAGAGAGAGAGAGAGAGAGAGAGAGAGAGAGAGAGAGAGAGAGAGAGAGAGAGAGAGAGAGAGAGAGAACGTACTAAGAGCAATAAAGTGGAAAATAGAAAGAAATAAGGTAGCCCGGGTATAGAGAAAGAGTGAAGTATATATACACAAAATGATACATCATGTTAGAGAGAGAGAGAGAGAGAGAGAGAGAGAGAGAGAGAGAGAGAGAGAGAGAGAGAGAGAGAGAGAGAGAACGTACTAAGAGCAATAAAGTGGAAAATAGAAAGAAATAAGGTAGCCCGGGTATAGAGAAAGAGTGAAGTATATATACACAAAATGATAGATCAAGTTAGAGAGAGAGAGAGAGAGAGAGAGAGAGAGAGAGAGAGAGAGAGAGAGAGAGAGAGAGAGAGAGAGAGAGAGAGAGAGAGAGAGAGAGAGAGAGAGAGAACTTACTAAGAGCAATAAAGTGGAAAATAGAAAGAAATAAGGTAGCCCGGGTATAGAGAAAGAGTGAAGTATATATACACAAAATGATAGATCAAGTTAGAGAGAGAGAGAGAGAGAGAGAGAGAGAGAGAGAGAGAGAGAGAGAGAGAGAGACAGAGAGACCGAGAAAGACAGAGAGAGAGACAGAGAGAAAGGCGGGGGGAGGAGAGAGAAAATCGAAGATGGAGAACTAGAAATACAATAAAGAAATTGTCCCACACAGTTACATATGAATAGTGAGTTATATATTAACATAGACAGATACGGTAAGATAGAACATTGAAAATGAGAAAATAGATTTGAAGAAAAAGATTGTGTGAAAGAGAAAGTAAGAATGCGGGAGAAATAGACACAATAGGACAGAAAGAAAGAGAGAGTAAGAGAGATAGAGTTACAGAGCGACAGCTGGTGTGAAAGAGGAGACACAGGAAGAATAGAAAGAAATAGCCTCTGGAATTCATCACTCAGTAAGGGCATGAACTCTATCAAATACATGTAGAACTTACATTTAGAAGAAAGTCTGCTGAAATTAACGACACTCATGTATAAAAATTATAAGAAGACAAACATACAAAATGCGCCTTTTTCGTAGGCCTTTGTCGTAAGTTGTATTAACTTTTAAAATTAGGATAATAAATGCACACAAGTCAGTTAAATCAAATAGAAAAACTACCAAAAAAATTTTATATAATGAATTCAATCATGATTTTATACAAAGTAAATAAACTGTTCGTGCAAAGTGATTCGTATTATTGTAGCAACTTGGGTGGTGGTGGGGAATAAAGGTATGCACTTGTTTATTTTGTGGTTCAACTACACTCACCTCATGGACCCGCAATTTCCTCATTCCTTCGGAACCACCCACATGTTGCAAAGAGAAAAGATAGAGACAGAATCATAGATGCTGAAACACATGTCGGCCGACGCATCAAAAATTTTAAAGGCAAGGGATGAAAATACTAAAAATATGTCGATGTTCGTAAGATATCCAACATAGAATAATCTGTAACCATATAATTATTATAACAGATGGGTTCCATAAAAGGCTTTGCGAGAAAAACCGGCTGATATCCAGCGCGGTAACGTAAAGCAAGGAAACTGGTGACATTAAGCTTGTAACGGTAAAGGATCGCTGGTAAATAATTGATTCAAAGACAAGAAAGATGAAAACGACTTATTTCGATAGCGGTTAGAAAACCACAGAAATACAGAAACATCAGCAGAGAACAGTTGTTTAAAAAAATGGAAGACCAGACATAGATATAGACAGAGCGTGTACATTGACGTGTTTTCATTAAAGAATTAGAGACAGAACAAACATGTAACAAAGGGAAATATATATTAATAAAGATTTTTTAGGGTCAGAATCCCTAAC
>JAWDGP010004570.1:0-20381 GCA_033675545.1 Elysia crispata | reverse complement strand
TATATCGTGTAACTGTTTAGAATAATACTAAAATATTCTTTTGATTCCGAAGTCCATGAAATGGGTTTTGTGAATGCTAAAAAGAATAAATTAATAAAATGGTACAACAATTATCACATTCCTTCTTTTAAAAATGATTATAGTAACGATCACATTCATTCTTTTATTGAATATTAAAAGCTCTATATTTAAAGTATCCACCTTAATTCACTGTTCTAGACACAGAAAAGATATGGAGAAAAATTACAAGAACAAACAATCCTTGGTTTTACGGTTTAGAGTTAAAAAAAAATAGACGGAGTGGGAGAACTCTGTTTTACGGTCCACCCAGCATGTTTTCTCGCTTTATCACCATCGTTAGCTCTTTACTTTCCCCTTTCTCTTTCTATTTTTTTCGATCTTTTTCTTGCTTATTCTCTTCTCATTCACCATCAAACTTCCTCTCTGATCGGTTTTCTTCTCTCTCGATCAATTTCAATCTGGCTTCCAGTGGATTAAAGCGTGTTTCATTCTGAGATTACGAGAATTGCCTAAGTTATACCAAGAGAAAGAAACTTTCAGATTAATAACATTCAATAAAACGGTGAGGTCCAAATACTTGAGCCACTAACACCAAAGAATTAAAGGATGAACTTTTACTTTAATGAGAAGCCATGTTGCCATTTCCAAAAGATTTAAAGCAAATTATGTATGCTGGTTTATCCTTTCCTCATCAAAAGCGAACGAGCCGATTCAAGACTGAAAAGAAGAAGAGAAAAAAAAACAAAGAAGTGCTGTTGTTATCGATATAAACATTTTTAATAGTTATGTTGCAAACTATTACTTTACCCAATCATAACATAACCTTCACAGAAGCAAGACTTATTTCCTGCCAATAAATTATTTATGAACACTAAGGCTTTTTTCAATAATGGGTTATAGCAAAAAAAAAAAGTTCTTTCCAGTTAATTCTAGTAGCAGTCGTATATTTGAATACTGCTTTAATAATATAATTCAAATTTAGTATAGTTTAGTAGTAGTAGCAACAGCAGTAGTTGTAGCAGTAGTTGTTGTTGTAGTAGTATTAGTAGATGTAGAAGTAGGAGTAGTAGTAGTAGTAGTAGTAGTAGTAGTAGTAGTAGTAGTAGTAGTAGTAGTAGTAGTTGTAGTTTTAGTTGTAGTAGTAGTGGTAGTGGTAGTGGTAGTGTGAAAGTGGAAGTAGTAGTAGTAGTAGTAGTAGTAGTAGTAGTAGTAGTAGTAGTAGTAGTAGTAGTAGTAGTAGTAGTAGTAGTAGTAGTAGTAGTAGTAGTAGTAGTAGTAGTAGTAGTAGTAGTAGTAGTAGTAGTAGTAGTAGCAATAAATAGGTGTAACAAAGAATGTGCAGAGGGTTTGAATCTAGTTTTTCTTTAGTTCAATGTATAGGGAAGGCAATTGACTTAATCACTAACATTATTAAGCTAAACTTAGCAGTTATATTTTAAGACGACTGGCCTGACTGTGTGAAACCTCTCATGTTTCTTATTTTTATTGTGTCTATGACGACTAATTTTTCTTTCTTTTTTTTTTCATTTCATTGAATTAGCCTTGCTGTTATTGTTGTTGTTGTTTTTTTTTTAAGGTCATCAATTTTCCTACTTCCACTTTCTATTTTGTCAAGTACCTGGGCTGCTTTAGCGGAATTTATTTATTTCAATTTCGGATTATGTTCTTCAAAGAGTATTGTGCTGCTCCAAAGGTATACAAAATACTATATCTAAATATCGAAAAAAATGAAATATTTCTAAATTGCATTTACTTTTTGAAATAAACTATTTCAACATTCTAGCAGAAGCAATCGTAAGGATCTTCTGGGTTTGGCATGGGAAACCCCATTGGTCCTGAACAGCAGTAACGCTGGCCGTTTGGTGCGCCTGTCCTCTCAGGCAAATGATAGGGACACCACCGGCTTACGAAGCATGAATCTGGAATCAAACGTTGAAAAGAAATTTTTTGTTATCTTGAATATGTCACTCACGGTTCTTTAATGTTGCAAACAAACCGCTCGAGGCAGGCTATTACTTTTTAAGGAAATAATATTGGTTATCATCTTGTCCTCAATGATAGAAATCTTGGATTGAAAAATGATTTTGAAAAGCAATCTGTTTTGAAGTCAAAAGACTCATTGAGGTTGAAATTTTAGATGTTTTCAAGTAAAGCAGACGCAGACATGAGATTTTTTTCGGATGCTGGTTTGTCAATGACTTATATCCGAATGTCTAAGCACATTTTGCTTTTGCAAAAGACTCAGATGTCGAAAGCTGAATTTTTTATTTAAAATCAAAGTTATCACTAATGCTTACCATCTGTATACGCCAATGCAATCAGCACGGCAAGTGTAAAACATAGAGCAAATGTCACTTTCATGGTTCCGCAATAGCAGGCTGAAAAGTTTGAAAAAAAAGGCGCGGTATTATATTTTATAAGAAACGTTTTCCTACAAATTTCTATCTCAAGATTAGATTATATATTTCCAAAACGATACGGTAGAACAGTGTTTTGAATGTGAAGTTCTTTTTCAAAGAGTTTCTCAAAGACATATCAATCTTTTACTACACAGCATACAATACTAATTGGTAGTCACTTTCTTTATACCAGTTTTTTCGAGAAGAATTAGGTGAGAAATAAATAAAAAAACCAATTGAAGGGGACAAAATAGTGATATAGGACAAGTGATTGCGACGAATGACAAATACAAAATGAGGAAATAAAATGTTTAAACAGAGAGAAAAACAAGGCCGCAATCAGAGATATCTAAAGAGAAAAAAATAAATGATAAAAAGACACGAATTTGAGAGCCCAAAGTTGGGGAGATCCTAACTTTTTTAAAAAGCACAAAGAAAGGTCCAGAAAGTGGCAGACAGAGAATCAAAACATCCCTACATAATACAGAGAAATCGGCAGAGAATAAGAGATACATTAGAGAGAGAGAGAGAGAGAGAGAGAGAGAGAGAGAGAGAGAGAGAGTAAATGAGTAAGAGATTTAGGAATGTAGAAATATTTAGAAATAAAAGAGAGTCGTAATAAATTTTGAGATGGTCAGATAGTGTGGAAAGAGGAAGAAACTTCATATGGTTATAACTGACAAAGAAAAAAGTGGAAACTTCAGTTACAGAGGATGACAAAACTTAATACAAAATCTACTCACATTATCTCAGGCACAAAAGAGCTGGTACACAGGCTTGGTATCGAGCTTGACAATGCACGTGAAGCACCGCCTTTTTATAGGCTCGTAGCTCGACCAGTACATTTTTTTAATGTGATATTCAAGCTCTTACTTAGCCAATCAAAACACATAACCACCTAATTATCATCATTTACACCAGAAATTAGGTTATTTCTATTTGGGGTTCCTGCTGAAATGTCATTTTTAACTTAACTGTTAATTCATTTACATAAGATAAAATAATAAAAGCACATCACTTAGATAGACTTATGCCTTTATAGCGCTTGAAATTATTTGAATTTTAAAGTAAATGACGGCAAATTGACACTTCTCAGCTTTATTTTATCTCCACACACTTAAACAATTATTCGACTCATGCTGTTCCACTTTGTAAAACACCGGAAGAATTTATTTTAATTATAGAAATATTTCTTTTCAAAGGCCCAGCAGGAATGATTATAACATCATTTCCCGGTGTATGGAATTCTAAACTGAGTTATTGCGCAATGGTATCAGTTACATTGACACACAAGCTGTTGATTTCAACATAAGGTTAATACTTGGACTCTTAGTAAAGGTGAGAAAATATTCAATCCCTAATTTATGTTTTTGGGAGTAACATCATTTTCGCTATTAGTCAAACAGCGGGTAATTTTTTAGATAGCTGAATCAAAATCATCTATTAACTTTCATGTTATTCTTTGAAGAATTTAAGTTGGACAAGGTCAACGCTTAATAAGATTATGGTACAACTTTTATTTTGGCTGAAAATTACCAATTTGGTGATGTTACTGAACCTTAGATAGCCAGACAATTATATTAGTCCTCTTGGTTTTACAGTTCAATTCTATTTTATAGAGAATGAAATAGGTATAGCAATACATGATTATAGCTAGACTCGGATAGAGAAAGTAGTTACACAATTTGAAAGGCGGGAATACATACAGTAATGATGACAGAACAATTTTATTTTTATAAGGTGTTAATAAACGAAAAAGTAAAAAAATACCTTCATACACATAAAAAAGTGGGTGTTTTTTGTAAATCGTATATGTGTGTATGTAAATATCATAAAAATGGTGTTTCTTAAAAAAGAGAGATCTAAGAGACTTATGCACGCTTAAAAAAGTGGTTTTTTTTTTTTTTTTTTGTAAATCATATATCTGTGTGTGCAAATATCATAAAAATGGTGTTTCTTAAAAAAGAAAGATCTAAGAGACGTATGTAGGCTTAAAACAATCAAGAAATCTTGCGATTGCCCAGTAATATAGTATGTTATGTCTAAACTCTAGATACATTTCACATTTCACTTCGAACCTCTATCTAGACAATATGATAATGCCACTTCAAACAGCCATCTAGAAGATGTGATTATGTCATTTCAAACATCCTACTAGATTTATATATTGCGATTGCCCAGTAATATAGTATGTTATGTCTAAACTCCAGATACAATCACAAGTTTGAAGTGGCATTATCACATTGCCTAGATAGAGGTTTGAAGTGGCATTATTACATTGTCTAGATAGAGGTTTGAAGTGGCATTATCACATTGTCTAGATAGAAGTTTGAAGTGGCATGATCACATTGTCTAGATAGAGGTTTGAAGTGGCATTATCACATTGTCTAGATAGAGGTTTGAAGTGGCTTTATCACATTGTCTAGATAGAGGTTTGAAGTGGCATTATCACATTGTCTAGATAGAAGCTTGAAGTGGCATGATCACATTGTCTAGATAGAGGTTTGAAGTGGCATTATCACATTGTCTAGATAGAGGTTTGAAGTGGCTTTATCACATTGTCTAGATAGAGGTTTGAAGTGGCATTATCATATTGTTGAAATAGAAATTTGAAGTGTCAATATCACATTTGCCTAGTTGTAGGTTAGAGGATCTTCCGGTTGGTAGTTTTGGTAGTTGAAAAGTTTCAAATTATCGGAATATCTAGTACAGGTAAAAATTTATGTTTCAAATTTTAAAACTAGCAAGCGCAAAAAATAGAGGAAAAAATTACAATTCTTAATTGGCTTTTGATTAACAACAAGAGAGCATGTGTCACTCCTGTTTATTCATTTTGTAATGAGAGATTAACATCCTGCCTTTATCTCTAAACACGCGATCGCTTACGATAGATAAATAGAATTGTAAGAAATGCATATATTATAGCTAGTTTTCTTCTGTTTCTGTGTCTTGTTTAATAGAGATTGGTCGTCTAGATTTAATCATTCTAGCCTTAAGCCCTTTAAATTAGTTGCATCTAATACATATGTCAATCCGATCGGAGCTGAAGCAGTTCTATCGTGTGTGATATTGTTTCCTTTATCGGAACTGCTAATCTAGACCTGCTTGTAACATGACGATCATTCTGTTTCAATTTTAATTCATATGTCTTACTTGATAAGCAACTCAACACATAAGGAATGGTGATCGTCTTTTAATGTGGTTACATAGGAAATGCCCTGTATACTTCGATGGTCTGTAAAATTATTCCAAAGACGTAAAATACCTATACATATTTCCAAGGATTTCGATGGTGGTGGTGGTGTTGGTGGTGGTAAGGTTGGTGCTGCTTAAAGTGAGGAAGATGATGATGATGATGCCAATGATGATGATTCCAATTTGGATAATCATGACTGTAACAGATTTGGTACCCGTTTGTCTAGGGTACGAAGTATACGCATCGAATCACATGACTCGTCTGTAAAAAAATTAGGCTGAAGTCTGCTTGAGATTGACTTTAAAAAACAACAGGACATCACTCATAAACAATAGGTTGACTGACTGGCGATTTTGACTAGAGTTTAACTGCCTATGGTACGATTTTGACTCTAATTTCTACCAAATTTCTTCGCTTTATCCAGAAAAGGAATGACATAAAAATTATTCATACGAGAATGTTCTTAATGTGAAGAAATGTGTAATGCGCTACGAAATAGCAACCAATCAGAACAAAGATAGCGACGTAGGATATTATCGATACCTTCTTGCGTAACATGTCATAAATATAACATCCAATCAACATAGGATTAACGAAAATTAATCAAATTATCATTATGATAGGACTAAGAAGGAGATTCGAGAAGAATCCAGACCACACAAGAACAATGATTATTTTAACGCATTGCGGACTGTGTTCAGCAAAAAAAGACTTAGTTCTTACGCTTTACATTCAAACATTACAAAACTGAATAAAAACATTCTCAATATATAACATCCAATCAATATAGAGTTAATGAAAAGAAATAAAATTATTATTATGGTAGGACTAAGCAGGAGATTCGAAAAGAATCCAAACCTTACAAGTACAAGGATACTTTTCTGGACTTGCTTCCGGTGACTCGACGGTGCCGGCCATGCTTTCTTCGTGGTGATTTTTTTTGGGGTGATCTAGTTTTCAAATTTCGCTTTGTTTCTGGTGGATTTTTTTTGTGATTAGTGTATAAGATATTCTGATCTAGATAATCTATTGGTTTTAAATCCATAGACTTATCAAATTATCAGTTATTGATTTGTCCTCCTTTATCTTTCTCTCAGATCAAGAAGACACCGAGTGTCAAAGGTTGTCTTTTCTGCCATTGGCATTCCGCCTTTAAATTAGAAGGGCCTCTTTTCCCAGAATCAACGTTCACTGCATCATCTTTAGATCTAAATCGACCTGCCAGTTTGGTTTGGTTGTTGTTGTTGTTTTTTTTTTGTTTTTTTTTTTTTTTTTTTGTTTTTTTTTTTGGGGGGGGAGGTTCTTTTTTACTCTTTCAAACTAGATTCTTACTTATCTTTCGACCTTTCCTTATCTATCTTTGTCGATTTGACCTATTTCTGACCTTAAGCTAGTTTTTACGTTCTTTTTAAACCGGTCTGGTAGTTTCAGTTTCTTAGGCTTACACAGTGTTTTTATCTTTAAGGATACAAAAAAAAAGTTATTGGGTCTGTGCCACTAACTTGACACACCTCTCTTTCTACACTGGAAAAAAACACAGTGACCTGCTTCGAGATTACTCAGTAGGGTCGCACAGTTCATAACTTCATTGAGTTACACTAACATTTAAGTCAGTCTCAAAATCATTTAGATTCTAGACTACCAAATAATGACGACCGTCCCACCAGCTTTCATTTTAAGCCGTGATCTCCCAGAAGATCGCAGGGTGGACAATAATGAACAATGTGTAGCTATAGCTGAGGGAGCTGGTAGAGGGGGGCTTTAGGGGCCCAAAGAATTGGCGCTCCGTGGCGCATATATCTCAACACCTCTAAAGCTAGGGCCAACTTGCTAGGACAAGGCCCGGCTGTCAGGGGGATAACGGTCGCTGTTGCGAGCCAGAATCCGTTTTTGGTCAAAGGAACAGATGGAATTCTGATCCCCAGAACGCGACTAACTGTGTCAGATATTACGCTATCCATCGCCAACGCGACTATAGAAGCTGCTATAATAAAGAAAGGAGTAAAACTCCGTTCTGCCATAAAACTGGAAGAAATCAGGGATCGAGAAGGCAAATTCGCCGGATGGTTATCTGGACGAAGATTTGTCTTCATCGATCTCCCGAAAACTCCAATAGAGAAAGTTATGAATATTTGCCCCTATAAGGCAAAACTGTTTTATAGAGAGATGCCTAGTACAGAAAATGCCTCGGTGTCACAAAACAGCTCATACTGAAGCTATGTGTCGAACAGGCTCGCCTGACAGAGAAACTGGTAGAAGAAGAAAACGAACAAGAGGAAGAGAAAGAAGAAGCGTCGAAGCAAAGTCACGATGAATTAACTCCAAATCAAGCGATTATTAGTACAAAGTTACAAAAAAATGAAAAAGAAGAAGTACCTGTACAAGGGAAACATGAACATGAAGATATGTCATCAAGAAAGAAAAAGAAAACGAACAAATCAAGCAAAAGAAAAAAAAAAAACAACCTTAATGGCAATATCTATAATAGAGACAGCCATTCTGAGGGAGAGTCGGATGCCAGCTGCTCCTTGGATAAGGAAGATACACAAATAAAAAGCAATAATAGGAAGGAAAAGGAACGAATAATTGGAGAAAGAGGTGAACCTCAAAGCGGAGAAATTGATTCTAGGTTGACATCAAGTCAAGTTGAGTCTGAAGAAGAAAGGAGAAGGAAGAATGAAAGAAACAAAGAAACAGATATTTGAAATTATTTACAAAGAGCTAGATCCTTAAGTTGTAAGAGGGCACACCCAGACACACCATCTTACGGGAAGGAACCCTCTTCTCGGAAGGCTAGAGAAAAAAAAACAAATGAAAAAGTGCGAAACTCCTAATGAGGGTTTTCTGATGACAAAGCAAACAAAAAGAAAAAAACATACAACTCATAAAAATTTCAAAACAATTTTACAAATGGCAAGAGACTTGAAATTTATGACCCTGAATACGAACTGGACTAAAATGGATTGAAGAAGGGGAAAAAACACCAAGTTTTTTCTAAACCTAGAAAAGAGTAGGGCCGAGAATAACACTATCAACCGTTTATTCAAAAGAGATGGAGAAATAGTGACCGATGGTTTTGAGATTATTAAAGAAATTAAAAGTTACTATGAAGATATATACATAGAAGATCAATCAATAAAGATTATAAAACAAAAAGCCAACTTGGTTTAAAGGAAATTAAAATTTCCTACTTTAACAACGCAGCAAAGACATCAAACTGAAGCAGACATAAAGGCATGAAATATTGGAAGCATTGAAGAGCATGATAAATGGTTCGGCACTAGGTCCCGACGGCTTGCCCGCAGAACCATACAAATTCTTTTGGCATGACATAAAGGATTTTTTAATGGATTCTCTACATTACAGCCAGCAGAAAGGAAAACTATGTCACTCTCAAAGGCAAGAAAAAAAAGGGCCTAACAATAAAGGGAAGGAACTACCAAAAGAAAGTTTAACTAGCTGGCGCCCCATTAGTCTTACCAATGCGGATTATAAAATAATATCAAAAGCGCTTGCACTTAGAATAAAGAAAACTCTACCACACATCATACATAATAATCAAAAGGGTTTTGTAAAAGGAAGAAATATATCAACAACTATCAGAAAAATTGATGATACAATAGTTCATGAAAGCAATAAGGAAACACAAAGTATTGTCCTGAGCTTAGATTATTCAAAAGCTTTTGACATATTATCAACCTCACTCATACTAGAAGCACCTGAAAAATTTGGATTTGGTGAAAACTTGAAATCCTGGATTAAATTTTTAGTGACTGATCGCCAAGCTAATGTTAAAAATACTGCAATATATTCTGAATATTTTTATCCAGAAAAAGGAGTTTGCCAGAGATGTCCTATTTCCCCAATGCTTTTCATCATGGCCGTGGAAAGTTTCGCAACAAGCTTTCGCCAGGACAATAACAATAGCAGAGTTAAAATAGCGAATTCAGCACGTAGTATAAAGATACTTCAGTATGCAGATGACATAACACTTTTTTTAAGTAATGAAACTGACATCAGAGAGGTATTGGTCCAAACAAAGAAGTTTAGCTTATTTTCCGGCTTACACATAAATGAAAATAAGTCCAATGCAATGATTCTATCCAATACTTTAGCCCAAGCAGAAAAGAAGTTGGTAACATAAGATGTGTGGACAAGATCAAAATACTAGGAATACATTTTAGTAGTTTATACTCTGCAGGAGAAATTGAAGATAACTGGAAAGGAAGACTGGAAAAAATAGTGTGTTTATGGCCAAAAAGAGATTTATCTATTAAAGGAAAAAAATATTATTTTAAAAATATTAATCTTAAGCAAAATAAAATATATCATCAGTAGCCTACCAGAAAAAGTCCTTATACAAAGAAAAAGAATTTTATTTCGTTTTCTCTCGAAAAAGAAATACTCTAATACAAGGGAGTTTGAAAAAATTAAAAGAAAAGTGCTTTGCAGTATTGCAAAAAAAGGAGGGCTTAACATATTTGACATTTCTCGATACAATCTGCAGCCTTCTTACAATGGGCAGAAGCTGTTTGCACAGGACCAGAAGAAGATTGGAAAACAATAGCCTTTCAGACATTGAGACCAGTCGCGGACAAGGCGGTTTTTCTAAGCTCAAGCAGAACTATCAAAGGTATTAATAAAGTTAAAAACCAATTTTGGAAGCAGGTATTAGAAACGTGGGCAACTTTTAATAAACACAGAGAGCCGCATGACTTTATGAAGCAACCAGTTTTCAATAACAAATATCTAACATACCACAATGAATCTCTTTACAATGAAATTTGCATTAAAAATAATTCAATTTCTGTAGATGATTTATATAACTGAAATGACTTCATAAGTCTGGAGGAATTCACAAGAAAGACTGCTCGACATTTAGACTATAACCTTCTTAAAATCGTTATTACACAGAATAAACCTCGAGCATATAACCCTACTGAAATCACATATCTATTCAAAGGTAAAGAAATTGGAAAATAAAGAGAAAAAGGTATGTTACAACTAATAGCAGAATTTGAGCCATCGCATGCAACCACATTTTGGAACAATAAATTTAACTATCAACTTCCGAAAAACATGTGGTCGATCCTATACAAATGGAAAATAATGAGCAATATTTACCCCACTAACATACTGTTAAATGAAATGAGTATAGCGCCTAGTAGAAACTACACTCGATGTGGTCAGGAAGATTACATAGAGCACTTTTTTGCTGGATTCCTCGCAGTAAGACCACTGCTATGGTATAATGATATACCAAACTCACTCTATAATCTGTGTTTATTATATCGCCCAATCCTAAGGTTCAAATACACAGATAAAAGAGAAAGAGCCCGGAAAGCAACCCAAAAGAAGACTGAATGTAAATGGATAATCGCAAAAATATCTTCTTACATCACGTTTAAAAAGGTTATAAGCAAAGATCTTTTTCATTTAAGCATGATTTTTTTTTTCGGTAACATCACGAAATAATAAATACATCTGTTTGAAAGAATTAGTAAAATAAAGTCCACGTGGCCAATGATTGCAAAAACCTATGCCTAACTAATTCTCTGAGCCGAAAAAAAAAATGATACTTTTCTGGAAGTGCGGACTGTGTTTAGCAAAAAAAAAAGAATAAGTTCTTAGGTCTCTCATTCAAACATGACATATCTGAATAAAACATTCTCAACATAGATCTAAGTCGATCCGTTACCAGAAAAGTACACAGCTGCACGGGATGAGGAAGTGAGTTAGATCCATATAGATCAAAATATGAGACAACGCATTACAATGATAACATAGATATTATAGATGGGTGCTATAATCATAATGTTATTAATGAAGAGGCGGAAATAGTTGATGGTGATGATGGTGATGATGATACTACTACTTCTACTACTACTACTACTACTACTACTACTACTACTACTACTACTACTACTACTACTACTACTACTACTACTACTACTACTACTACTACTACTACTACTACTACTACTACTACTACTACTACTACTACTACTACTACTACTACTACTACTACTACTACTACTACTACTACTACTACTACTACTACTAATAATAATAATAATAATGATAATAATAATAATAATAATAATAATAATAATAATAATAATAATAATAATAATAATAATAATAATAATAATAATAATGATTATGGCGATAATTAAAATGATGAATATGTTGATAAGAATAATTTTGCTTATGGAGAAAATAACAATGGTGTTGATGATGATTATGATGATGATGGTGATGATGATGATGATGATGATGATGATGATGATGATGATGATGATGCCTATGGTGATAATAATAATAATAACGATGATGATGATGAATCTTATGGTGATAATAATAAATTCGAAAGTGCTTTTACAATGCGTTATGTCTGCGCTTATGACTGACACCTGAAAGTTGAGCGTTTCGTTCAAGGAATATTCCCCATTATGCGCGATCTCAAAGACGAGACATGTCGCAGACGCATTACCTTTCTTGGTGTATTTCCCAAGTGCAGGGTCTTAAAAAAAAGTATATTATCTGACAACCTTAAAACATTCGACACGAAATAAATATGGCATAGAACATTGAGCTTTTTGGCGAAAATTTATTAGTTTTTTTTTTTCAAATGAAAGAACTGATACATTATCATTTTAATATGTTTCTTATCTAGCAAACAGTTTAAAATATTTTTCTTCTCCAACCAGAGTGGTTTACCGTAAGTTAATGTGTTTTTATCATGCAGGGGACAATAGTAGAGTTAAGATCTTGTCGTTCTTGCGTCATTGAGAAAACAAAGACTCAAGTTTGGAGGCAGGACTCAAGCCCCTGACTTAGAGTTAATTACCTGTGGTAGAGTTAATGTAGAGGCAAGAGGCTATCACACACAGCCTAATTTTTCTGCCTTAATCTCTCATAATCCCTCAGCTTTGCGCAATTAAGGACAGCATTATGAATATATAGCTGAACGCACGATTATGGTGTCTGGCATGTTCAGCTATGAACCTATGTTGTGATATAAAATCAAAATACGTAAAGCGCTTAATTAACAATGCTCCCACTATAGGCTATGGCCAATCTATACTATTTTTTCTAATGCCATACAGGAGAAGGTGTTGGAAACCGCGCTTCATTTTTGCGTACTTGCAAGATTGTCTAAAGATAATATAGACCTACAGGTAGGAAGTTGTGTGAGAGGGGTGCGTAGCCATCTTAGTATCAGTTAAGATATAAAATTAACTAATTGTCGCCATTATTTTAAAATTTGTAGACAAGTATGTTGACAGAGAAATGCAAATATTGAAAAGGAGCTCTTTGATTAGTTTGAAAAATATATTTTCTCTAAAAATTGACCAACCGTGTTTCTACATGGTAGAGCAAAATGATTAGTTTTTAATTCTACGTCTCGGTTTGATCCGGAATTTTACCAATGCTTCCAATAGCGAAATTATTTCCTTTTCTGAGTTCAAGGTAACAAACTTTGAGATTTCTCTCTCTCTTTCTCTCATTCTCTCTCTTTCTCTCATTCTCTCTCTTTCTCTCATTCTCTCTCTCTCTCTCTCTCTCTCTCTCTCTCTCTCTCTCTCTCTTCCTCTCTCTCTTCATCTGGAACAGTGAGAGAAATGAACAGTTACTTTTCTTACACTTTTCAAACCACAACTTTTCTAAGTGAAATCATAATAGTTTTAATTTTCAAGATAGAACGCCACTGCTACCATATCATGACCATATATCCAAAATACGAAAAGAAAAAGTAAATAATATCAACGAATCTTCACTATTTAATGTTTAACGTAGTAAAATTATCAAAAACTTTAAAAAAGCTTCCAAGCTGTTTCAACCACACAACTTTTTACGTGTTTCAGAATAATTTATTTTAATCTGTATGATTCCCGAAGGAGCAAAAATTATTGTAAAAACAAAAGCTGTTTTTGAATTGAATTTGTGTCTGCTTAATGTTGAAAACTTCATAGCTAATTATTTTCATGGTGCCAAGCCGTGATATTTACACTTTAGAAATCTGTTACAACTACTCATTCTGATTTTCTCATGATTTAAATCTTCTTGTTTCAGATCAGATCTTTCTCCAGACGCGCTTGCACTTGATAGTTTTAGAGCAGACTTTCTTCTATTGAAATTGGCTGTTTAGTTTTGATATGTGTGTGGTTAAAATGGAGTTCTTTCTCCTATAGCATGTGGTTGTTTTAGAGAAGATCTTTCGTCTGTAGCCTTCGGTTCCTTCAGAGAAGATTTTCCGCCTGTATTATACGGTTGTTGTGGAGAAGGTCTGCCTCTTACAGTTTACGGTTATTTCGAGGAGATATTACTCCTGAAGTTTAGGATTATTTTCAAGAATTTCTTTCTCTTGCAGTTTACTGTTGTTTTCGAGAAGATCTTTGTCCTGTAGTTTATGATTGGTTTAGGGATCTTCTTTCTCCTGTGCCATGCGTTTCTTTTAGAAAAGATCTTTCTCATGGAGCGTGCGGTTTCCTTCAGTTATTGTCCGACTGTACTATACGGTTGTTTTAGAAAAGACCTTTTTCATGTAGAACACTTTTCTTTCCTTTTCAATCATCTCAAGGCAAACAGGAAGAAAAAACTTCATCCATATATGAACTGATTCATTGAGCGTCGTCATATTAGCATTGTAGAAAGTATCTTTCATAGAAAAGCAGAATGGAAACTCTGCCAAAGGGCAAAGAGTAAAAAGAATCTGGCTATGAAGCCAAGATTATGTTATTTGCTTTACAAAACAAAAACGGGATCTAAACCAGCCGAGACAACCGATGGAGTTGGAGCAGCAACTGCAAACAACAGGCGTTTTATACGAAATAAAATCATAAAATCACTCTCATAATCGACAGCCAAGAACCCTAAATGGCTAAATTAGTAAGCGCCCACAGAAGTAACTCACTTATTCAGGATCAAATTTTAAACGACGTAAAAAAGGTAAGCAGAAATGCACCTTTGAGCTATGCAATAAACATGGTGTGACTATTTAGAATAATACTAAAATACACTTTAAATGCCGAGATAACGTATTAACCTATCAGAATATACTTTTCTTTCTGATTACTATGTACTGGATTTTATGAATGCTAAGAGGAAAAAAAAAAGAAATAATCATAGCAACGATCATATTCATCCTTTTAAGAATGGCTGTAGCAACGATCACATTCATTCTTTTATAAAGTATCAAAGCTTATTTAAAGTATCCACCTTAATTCACGTCTTTGACACAGAAAAGATATGGAGAAAAATTACATGTTCAAACAATCGTTTCGTATAAAGGTTTAAAATTTACAAAATAAAAGATGGAGTGGGAGAACTCTGTTTTACGTTCCACCCAGACTGTTTTCTCTCTTTATCACCATCACTAGCTCTTTACTTCCCTCTTCTCTCTTTCTCTTTTTTCTATCTATCTCTTGCTTTATCTCTTCTTATTCAATCAAACTTCCTCTCTGACTTGGTTTTCTTCTCTCTCTATTTCACTCTCTGACTTAAAATGCATTAAAATGAGTTTTATAATGAGATTACGAGAACTGCCTAAGTTATCCAAAGAGAAAGAAACTTTCATATTAAGAACAATGAATGAAAAGATGAGGTCCAAATACTTGAGCCACTAACACCA
Source organism: Elysia crispata (assembly GCA_033675545.1). Taxonomy (NCBI): domain Eukaryota; kingdom Metazoa; phylum Mollusca; class Gastropoda; family Plakobranchidae; genus Elysia; species Elysia crispata. The sequence continues at coordinate 5,131 of JAWDGP010004570.1, read as the reverse complement.
AAGAAAAAAAAAGTTTAAAATTGTACTTTAATGAAAAGCGATATTCGACTTTCCAAAACATTTACAGCAAACTATGTAAGCTGGTTTCCACTTTAACCTTTCCTCATCAAAAGCGAACGAGCTGATTCATGACTGAAAAGACAAAGACAAAAAAAGTGTGGTAGTTATCGATGTAATTATTTTGAAAAGTTATGTTACCAATTCTTAACATCTTCTTAAAATGAAAAAATAATTTGTTTCCTGCCAAGAAAGTACTGTACGTATATTAAGCCTTTTTTTCAGTAATCAATTATAGCAATAACAAATATTTCTTTACCAGATAATTCTAGTAGCAGTCGTAAAGTGTAATAATGTTGTAAAAAAAAGAATCGAAAATTTAGTAAAGCTTAATAGCGGTAGCAACAACGGAAAAAGGAGAAGTAGTAGTAGTAGTAGTAGTAGTAGTAGTAGTAGTGGTAGTAGTAGTAGTAGTAGTAGTAGTAGTAGTAGTAGTAGTAGTAGTAGTAGTAGTATAGGTAGTAGTAGTAGTAGTAGTAGTAGTAGTAGTATTAGTAGTAGTAGTGTTATGGTAGTAGTAGTAGTAGTAGTAGAAGTAGTAGTATTAGTAGTATAGTAGTAGTAGCAGTAGTAGGTCAGTGAAGTAGTAGTAGTAGTAATAGTACCGGTAGCAGTAGTAGTAGTAGTAGTAGTAGTAGTAGTAGTAGTAGTAGTAGTAGTAGTAGTAGTAGTAGTAGTAGTAGTAGTAGTAGTAGTAGTAGTAGTAGTAGTAGTAGCAGTAGCAGTAGAAGCCGTAGAGGTCATGATAGTAGTAGTTTTAATAGTAGTAGTAGTAGTAGTAATAGTAGTAGTAGTAGTAGTAGTAGTAGTAGTAGTAGTAGTAGTAGTAGTAGTAGGAGGAGGAGGAGGAAGAGGAGGAGGAGTTGTAGCAGTGATTACAGTAGGAGCTGTGGTATTAACATGAAAGAATATGTTTCGGTGGCAATTAAGAAAGTGTAAAATAGAACGTGTAATAGGTTTTTGTTTTGTTTTCCTCATTTCAAAGTGGATGCAAGTGAATTTTTTTACCTACATAATTTTTAAGTTAAATTAAGGTTACATTCCCCCTGGTGTGAACACTCTCTTGATTTTTTAATAATGGCATGAACGATATTTTATCTAATTCCGTTGAATATTAATCTTGGTGGGGTTTTTTTATGTTTTCATTGTAATTGCTTTCTCTTCCTATTTCTTGAAGTATGTGAGGTACCTTCGCGGATTTTTTTTTATTTTCATGTAAGACCTTGTACTTCAAATTATTGTGCAAAGGTGAATCAATCAGTATATTGAAAAAAAGAATAAAAAGAATGAATTGAATGTATAAAATTACCTTATTGAAATTAACTAATAGCAGGAGCACGGGTAAGATCCATATGAATCTGGTACGGGATACCCTCCAAAAGGACAGCAGTATAACATGTTGTGCGGGGCGCCAGGTATCCCACCTTCACAATACGGTGCTAGGTAGCATTCCCCTGAAATCAAGAGTTTAATTGACTGAATGCAGATCATTTACTTACTATGTTTTGTTTAATATTCAAAGTATATAATTTCCATCAATACGAATAATCGCTTAACGATCCATTGCCAATATGTTTGTCATCTTCATCAAGTTAGTTCCGGTTCGTAAATATTGAAACAATTGGCTCTAGGAAGGACATTACATTTTAAAGAAAATTGTAAAAGTTTTCACCGTGTCTTCATTGACATTACAAATCTTACTTGGGAAAAGGATTTTGAAAAGGAAACCGTTTGAAATTAAGAGATCCTTGACTATGTAGTTTCAAACCTTTGCAAGTAAACTTAAGAATATGTATGGCATGAGATTATTTTTAAAGACACTGGTTCGTCAAGGGCTTTCATTTACAACTGAAGCAAAGTGACGTTTCGGTGAAAAATATATTTTTATTTGCCAACAAAATGATCTTTGCTTTTACGCACAATATAACTTAAGGTTTAGAAAACTTATTTTATTATTTAAAATCAAAGTTCACGTTGATACTTACCTTGTGAATACGCCAATGCAATCAGCACGGCAAGTGTAAAAAACAGAACAAATGTCACTTTCATGGTTCCGCAGTAGCAGGCTGAAAATAAATATATTTTATACGATAACTTTTCCTGCAAATTTTTACTCGTATTTTATCTCAAGATTAGTTTATATCTTACCAAATCGATACACCAGAGGACTGTTTTAAATGTGAAATTTTTTTTATGGACTTTTCTCAAAGACACAAATCTTTTACTACACAGCATACAATACGTGTTGGTAGTCACTGTCACCAGTTTCTTCAAGAATAATGAGGTAAGTAAAACTAACAACAAAACATTGCCAAACAGGCTTCGGGAAAAAAAGGACGTAAATCCTTACTAAGGGTTTTCCTGATGGAAGCAAGTAATTTGAAAACTTTAGAAGACGTTTAATTAACATCAAGGAGGTGATGGTGCAAAAGACAGTGACCTTGTTAAAACTTAATTTTCTAATTAATAAATCTCTGTTTTTGTGTATATAAATAAAAAAAGCAAATATCATGAAGGAGACAAATAGTAAAGGATACGTGATATAGGGCAAATGATTGCGACGAATGACATAATGAGAAAATGAAATATTTAGAGTAAAAGAGAAAACAAGGGACCAGTGAATTTTTTTTTATTTCAAGCTCTTACTTAGTCAATCAAAACACAAAACCACCTAATTATCATCACACAACGCATCATTTACACCAAGAATTAGGTTATCTCCCATTTGGGTTCCTGTTGAAATGTCATTTTTTACCTAACTGTTAATTCATTTACATAAGATAAAATAACTACAGCACATTACTTAGATAGGCCTACGCCTTCATTCCGCTTGTAATGCTATTTAATCCCTAATATATGTCTTTGGGGGCGACATCAATGTCGCTTATACGAGTACTCAAACAGCAGGTAATTTTTTAGATAGCTGCGTCAAGATTATCTGTTAACTTTCATGTTATTCTTTAAAGAATTTAAGTTGGACAAGGTCAACGCTTAATAAGATTATGGCATAATTGATCATTTTGGCTAGAAAATATAATGTCGGTGATGTTACTCAGACATATCAGATTGTAAAACTTTTTCATTAGCCCGCTGTGTTGCTACTAGTTGTTTCAGATTCGTCATATATATATATAGATATATATATATATATAGAGAGAGAGAGAAAAACTCACAGAGAGAAAGTAGTTACGCGAATAGAATGGCGGAAAGACGGACAATAGTGATAACAGAAAAGTTTGTTTTATACAGTATTAAAAAAAACGAAAAAAGGAAAAATTATTGATACACATAGAAAATATTGCTTGAAATAAAAAAAAATGTATATATATATTTATATATACCCGCATATTTCTCTTTTTAACTATTGATTCGATTGTTTAATGAAGTTGACACACGGTGACAAAATCCTCTAGCCAAGATATCAAAACTGAAGAGAATAATGTTGCCATAACTGTCTGAGGATTCTAGTAGCGTTGTCTGCTACGCTCTGCTAGTTATTCCTTAAAGTTCTTGTCTTACAACTTTTGAGTTTTATAAGCATTTCCTCCATTTGTAGTGCTATTAAAAAAAGTTTTAAACGCAAATACAAACATATGCCATAACACTCTCTTAACAATTCGCGTTCCAGTGTTTGATTTCATAATTAATAAAAGATACGAGGGGCAGCAGCTTCGATAATTAAGTTCCGTTTAATCATAACTTTTTAATTTTTCACAGCATATACATAAAGAATACGTCAAAACGAAAAGCTAACTATCTCAACTACATACTTAATCATTTTATGCTGACAAATACCGTCACATCAACACACCGCCTCCACACGCTTCACCAAGTTGGCTCACGCTGCCAGCGAAGCAATTCAGGTGACGCATATCCACGGCACCATCTGCGAACACCTGCGATAACTTCCTCATCATTGTCATAGTGATGGACCTTCAGGTACTTCTTGAGTTGGGGAAACAACATGGCCAGTCAGAGGGGCAAGCTCGGGCTGTATGCAGGGTGAGGTAGGGTCGTAAGTTCCAGCTGCCTTAAGGCGTCCTGAGTTTGGCGACTGGTGTGCGGGCGCGCATTGTCGTAGTTGCAGTATTGAGTCCTTATCATTGCCGAATATTGCCCGAGTCGGAGTTTGAGAGCTCGAGTGTGAAATATAAGCACGCTCAGAGTTCACAGTTTGCCCTTGCTCCAGAAATTCCATGCGGACCACTCCCTCCATGTCCCAGAAAACGGTGAACAAGACCTTTCTTGCAGAGGCAACAACCTTAAACTTCCTTGACTTGGAGAAGTTTTTTGCCTATACTCCGTCGATTGGGCTTTACATTCCGCATCGTAGTGGTGGACCCAAGATTCGTCTCCAGTCACGCGTTGTAGAAATGCTTCTCCTTCTGCATTGTAAATGCCTTCTTATTTCTCTCCTCCTCCCCCCCCCCCAGAGTTGAGTACACATGTCCTTTCTCTGCGCTTTCATCTCCATGCGAGCTGTCTAAGGACCCAACGGGCAGAGACTTTTCGGTAACCCAGTACAGCTGTATGATATGGTGCACTCGTTCTTTCGAAAATGCGCCTACTTCATCTGCAATTTCCTTTTGCCGACCCCTTCGATTAGTCTAATGACCGCAGTCAACTTTCTCTGGATGAGCCGTGTCCGATGCGGAAAGGGGCCTACCCGAACGCCTTCGATCACACAGAATCGCACTTCTTTCTGGGGTCTTCCCTTTAAAAATTCTCACCCATTTGCGAATCTGCACAGTCTGAAATGCACATATTCACCATAAACTGTCTTCATTCTTGCATGAATGTCGGTGCAGAACATCCTCTCAGCTGCCATAAACTCGATAACAGAGCGCTGTTTGACGAGAAGGTCATTGGAAGACGCTATCGTCTCCATAAACATGGCTACCACATCATGTGTTGCGCGTCACTGCATTATGAGCACGAATGACGTCACACAAACTTGTTGTTATACTTAAGTCTAGAAAAATGGTTCGAGAGTATATGTATGAAATTTTAGGTCGATGTACGAAAATTGATCTAGTTATTAGCAACCGGAATCCAATTATCAGCCTGCCCTCGT
>JAWDGP010004569.1:60000-85969 GCA_033675545.1 Elysia crispata | reverse complement strand
CATTTAAAGGGGACAAAGGTTTAAAAAAAACAAACAAAACGAAAATAAGACAAAAGTTACTTAAGACTAAGATAACTGCTTTTGCTCTGTGTGAGTTGAAGCTTAGCAATCCTGTAAATATTTAGTTTTTCTGGTTGAAAGAAGGTGGCTGTACAGTGCTTTTTTTAACGGAGACGGGACATACAACTTAGAATGGTCTCATCATTGACAGCGAGATACTGAAACTAGACCAGGCTATAAGAGGTTTACATCACTCTAGAGTTTAAGCTATTCTATAGATCTATCACAAGAGTTGGGTGGCATGTAGGTCAACAAGAAGTTTGGAAAGGCCATATTATTCTAGGCCATCATAAAGACTTAGCGTAGCTACGTAATTATATATCCAAGGTATACATAATGAACTCTTCGGATTTTTTCAAAAGCTAGATACAATAATGGTACTGTCAACATTTATTTTTCTTTAATCTTCTTTTCGTTTGTCATTATTGTTTTCCGAAGTGATTTTATAATCGTCTTCCATTTAGATTCAAGTTATAGCGGTCACAAAACAAAAAACAAAGTAATGAAATAAGAAACAATGTTTTTGTCTCTATCAACAGTTGATTGCGCCCAAGGCTGTCTAGACCGTCTGGTGAACTTCACACTGACAGCCCAGTCAGTCCCCAGCACAGCCACACCCTACAGCTACACAGACCCTGGAGGACCCGGTCAGGACAGCTACACTGTGGTACCGTCTCCCAGGATCAGCTTCCCTGTCTCTCTAGTCCGCTTTGTGACAGCACATAGCACCAAAATTCTGACATTGTGTGAGGTTTTTGTTTTCGGTGGTGAGTGTTCTGAGGGTAACCATTGAGGTGAAGCTAAGAAATAAAACTCAACGATCTTTGTAAGTTAAACGCAAGTTATTGGAATAACAATTGATACACGCATCGCACAGGTTATTTCCATATCACAGTTTACTTATTAAATAGTAGTACGAGGCAAAAGATATAAATAGATATATACATGAAGAGTTGAATCAAAAGATGTAGCCATCTTTTCTCTCCGTTTAGAAACGAATGTTTGCTCTTTTTCTGGGCATCTTAAAATAGCTTTAATGCGTTTTGTCAAATAGATCTATATACACGAGTGCATATTTATCTGCCCGCAAAGCCATATTAACATTTATTCATATGCAATTGTCCAGGATACATAAAAAACACAGAAATGGACATTCAGATAGATACATGAATCAATGGATCAATAAACGTATAAATGTATAGATAAATCGAAAGATAATACATAGAAATAGATTTTACTCCCAGTCCAATACGAAGTTTTAGTCTGTATTTGTTCTCCTATCAGATGCCGGTGTGTGTATGTTGTTCTCCTATCAGATGCCGGTGTGTGTGTGTATGTTATTCTCCTATCAGATGAGGGTGTATGTGTGTGTGTGTTGTTCTCCTATCAGATGCCGGTGTGTGTGTGCTGTTCTCCTATCCCACGCCGGTGTGTGTGTATGTTGTTCTCCCATCAGATGCCGGTGTGTGTGTATGTTGTTCTCCCATCAGATGCCGGTGTGTGTGTATGTTGTTCTCCCATCAGATGCCGGTGTGTGTGTATGTTGTTCTCCCATCAGATGCCGGTGTGTGTGTATGTTGTTCTCCCATCAGATGCCGGTGTGTGTATTTCTTCTCCTATCAGATGTGGGTGTGTGTATGTTGTTCTCCCATCAGATGCCGGTGTGTGTGTATGTTGTTCTCCCATCAGATGCCGGTGTGTGTGTATGTTGTTCTCCCATCAGATGCCGGTGTGTGTATGTTGTTCTCCTATCAGATGCCGGTGTGTGTGTATGTTGTTCTCCCATCAGATGCCGGTGTGTGTATTTCTTCTCCTATCAGATGTGGGTGTGTGTATGTTGTTCTCCCATCAGATGCCGGTGTGTGTGTGTGTTGTTCTCCTATCAGATGCCGGTGTGTGTGTGCTGTTCTCCTATCCCACGCCGGTGTGTGTGTATGTTGTTCTCCCATCAGATGCCGGTGTGTGTGTATGTTGTTCTCCCATCAGATGCCGGTGTGTGTGTATGTTGTTCTCCCATCAGATGCCGGTGTGTGTGTATGTTGTTCTCCCATCAGATGCCGGTGTGTGTGTATGTTGTTCTCCCATCAGATGCCGGTGTGTGTATTTCTTCTCCTATCAGATGTGGGTGTGTGTATGTTGTTCTCCCATCAGATGCCGGTGTGTGTGTATGTTGTTCTCCCATCAGATGCCGGTGTGTGTGTATGTTGTTCTCCCATCAGATGCCGGTGTGTGTGTATGTTGTTCTCCATCAGATGCCGGTGTGTGTGTGTGTGTGTGTTGTTCTCCTATCAGATGCCGGTGTGTGTATGTATTTCTTCGCCTATCAGATGCGGGTGTGTGTGTGTTGTTCTCCTATCAGATGCCGGTGTGTGTGTGTTGTTCTCCTATCAGATGCCGGTGTGTGTGTGTGTTGTTCTCCTATCAGATGCCGGTGTGTGTATGTTGTTCTCCTATCAGATGCCGGTGTGTATATGTTGTTCTCCTATCAGATGCCGGTGTGTGTGTGTTGTTCTCCTATCAGATGCGGGTGCGTGTATTTCTTCTCATATCAGATGCCAGTGTCTGTATTTGTTCTCCTATCAGATGCCGGTGTGTGTATTTTGTCTTCTATCAGATGCGGGTGTGTGTATGTTGTTCTCCTAATATATGCCGGTGTGTGTATGTTGTTCTCCTATCATATGCCGGTGTGTGTATGTTGTTCTCTTATCAGATGCGGGTGTGTGTATGTTGTTCTCCTATCATATGCCGGTGTGTGTATGTTGTTCTCCTATCATATGCCGGTGTGTGTATGTTGTTCTTCTATCATATGCCGGTGTGTCTATGTTGTTCTCCTATCATATGCCGGTGTGTGTATGTTGTTCTCCTATCAGATGTGGGTGTGTGTATGTTGTTCTCCTATCATATGCCGGTGTGTGTGTAGCACGAGATTTGGGTACACAAACAGAACAAAATCTTATATACGGTGATTATCGACAGACCTTTATAATAACATGTATGGTGGAAAAATAAATCTAAGGTAACCTGAGTTAAACATTTTATTATAGAAGTTTAACTGCTCTAGGCAAAAAAGAATTTCGGTACCGCTCAAGTCTACATTTTATAACCAGGGGTTTACCAGAGCGTTCAGAGAAACCGACTAAGCTGCTGAGAGGGTGCGTATTATCTTTTACAATAGAGATGATTTTACTCTGACATTCGCATCAATACAAAATATTAAAGGAGGTGAAAAGATCATTGACTTGACACAGTCTGTTACGTTTATGAATAATGACATCGATTTTGTTAGTAAGAAATTTGTTTCATTTACCACCCCAACATGTCAGAGCAAAGCAAATAACACTCTCAACTATTGCTTTGTAGAAGGTACATAGAAGCGTTTTGTCAACATGAAAAGAATGAAGTGTGTGTAAAAAGTATAATCGAGTGTTTAGCTCCGTCATAATATGAGGGTTCCAATTTAAAGCATTGTCTAAGGTGACTCCAAGGTATTTATAACTTTCTACATGCTCAACCTCTTCGTTGTTAATTAGAACAGGTGTAAGTGAATTTTTATTTCTTCTAAAATCAACAATCATTTCTTTTGTTTTCTTCACAGTTAGGAATAGAAAATGTTTTTCACACCACTTGAAAAACCAATGTATAGTTTCTCTGTAATTGGTTTCATCCTCAAATATCAGACCTTGAATAGATGTATCATCGGCGAACTTCACTATATGAGTACCGGTAGAAAGCTGTTGGTGACATCTGAAATACCCTGTAGGTCAGGGCCAGGGTGTGCAGGGACGAAACTGTCAGATAGTTTTGATGCCTCCGTCTGGAAAATGTGGAACTGTCTGTGACTCTTTGGCCCCTTTGTGAATGTGTCAACTTGTAAGCTGTCAGACGTGGGTATGATCGACTTAGTTATGGAATATTTCCCAGAATGGAAGAGGCAACAGGATCGGTTAGGACGCAAGTTTCTTCTTGTCCTGTCCGATAACCTGACGTAAGGAAAATAACAGCTGTCGAAAACGTCGGCCAGGTTAGGAGAAAATATTAACCCTGGTAATTATATATTGTAAACATTTCAAGGAGGAACCACATACTTTGGAACCGCCACGGGGTTGTGGCCGGCGTCTACAGGAAGATCGTCATTTCTGACAGAATTAATGTGAGCTGCGCAACAAAAAAAAAGAAGATTGCTCATTAGAAGGTAGTGATCTAGCATACTAGCAACAAAGGTTTTTGCGTTTCAGAGTTTCAGCTCAAAGTATTTTGATTCTAGCCTACCCTGGCCTCAGCAGTGAGACTCACCGTCGATAGCAGAACTGTTTTTGGTCTCTGGGTGATTAATCGCAGAGAAGCAAGGTGTACTAAGATAAAAAAAAAATTGATCATATCTTCGCTAAAACCACCACAGCCACAGAAAACTTATCTTTGTGCATCATGTGATTGCGAGGGGGTTTACAGTTAGAACAATTCGGGCTGGAGGTCCGACTCCAGTGATTAGTGCGAGGCAGATCTCGCCTGGAAAAAGGTAACCGGAGTAGCAGGTATGGCAAATCCAGTTCTAGCTTTAGTAACATGGTCACAAGTACATACATGGCTAAACACTTTAACCGCTGGCAGTAACAGTAGCAGGGCTAGCTGTAGTAACATGGTCACATGTACATACATGGCTGAAAACTTTAACCGCTGGCAGTAACAGTAGCAGTGCTACCTGTAGTAGCATGGTCACAAGTACATACATGGCTAAACACTTTAACCGCTGTCAGTAACAGTAGCAGTGGTAGATGCAATGGAAAAGACAGCAGTGGTAGATGCAATGGAAAAGACAGCAGTGGTAGATGCAATGGAAAAGACAGCAGTGGTAGAATTCTTATCCTTAAAGCCAACGTGCCAAGGATTTTTTCCTTTCCTTTTCCCAAGAAAAGGAGAGATTGAAAAGTAATTTTCGAGAACATTCGAGAAGAGAGAAAATTATTAATTAAAACATTAAGTAATCATGGACTGTTTGATAATCTATTGAGGTTTCGCGTCCAATAAAAAGATTTGTATTATAAATCCTTCTTTACAAACTGACAATGATTGTTAACATTATTTTACTTTAGAAACCAATTGTCCAGCTGGTCTGTTTGGCCTGAGATGTGAGCGTCAGTGTAACTGTGCTGACCAGGGAAGCTGTTTTGTCCACAGTGGAGGTTGTCCGTCTGGCTGTGCTACAGGCTACACAGGGGAGGAGTGTTCAGGTGGGTAGAGAAATAACGTACTTGTAGTGAAACAGGGGAACTATGTTTTCACTCTATAAACACTCTTGGATATGATAATAGATATTAGCGATTATTAAATTCACGTGATAGTATTTTTTAATTCAAAAATTTAACTTATTAAAGATGGAATGTCACCTTCCTTTATTAGCAAGTTGTCCCTATTCTTCAAAGAATGGTCTCAGAGAGTTTAATCGGAAGAGATTTGGACTGACTTGAACTTTGAGGGAATGTATTCGATATCTATCTCGATCACCTTGGCGTTAAATAGGAAAAACTTATAGCCCGCCTCTTCCTGGGCTGGTATTAAGTCATAATCTTTTTGGAATAATCCCGGGAAACCTAGAAGACGTGAAACTTACGACAAAACAGTTGGTCAAATCTAGAAGACGTGAAACTTACGACTAAACAGTTGGTCAAACCTAGAAGACGTGAAACTTACGACAAAACAGTTGGTCAAACCTAGAAGACGTGAAACTTACGACAAAACAGTTGGTCAAGTCTCCCGGCTTTGCTAACTGTAGTTAGTACGAGTACTTGCGTGCTATAGTTCTCTGGTTTCATGCTTATCACGTTAAATCTCTCAAGGTTACTAGGTGTAACTTTTCAACCAACATGATAGAAGTTTAGTGATACCGACAATCACATGTGTAGTCCAGATCTAGCCATCAGGAAAATATTTATTGGACCCTTACCAGTCACAACCTTTAACATTAAGATAGTAAAATAACGCTTCAACCAGCGTGATAGAAGTTTAGTGATACCGACAATCACATGTGTAGTCCAGATCTAGCCATCAGGAAAATATTTATTGGACCCTTACCAGTCACAACCTTTAACATTAAGATAGTAAAATAACGCTTCAACCAGCGTGATAGAAGTTTAGTGATACCGACAATCACATGTGTAGTCCAGATCTAGCCATCAGGAAAATATTTATTGGACCCTTACCAGTCACAACCTTTAACATTAAGATAGTAAAAAAACGCTTCAACCAGCGTGATAGAAGTCCAGTGATACCGACGATCCCATGTGTAGTCCAGATCTAGCCATCAGGAAAATATTTATTGGACCCTTACCAGTCACAACCTTTAACATTAAGATAGTAAAATAACGCTCAACCAGTGTGATAGAAGTCCAGTGATACCGACAATCACATGTGTAGTCCAGATCTAGCCATCAGGAAAATGTTTATTGGACCCTTACCAGTCACAACCTTTAACATTAAGATAGTAAAATAACGCTCAACCAGTGTGATAGAAGTCCAGTGATACCGACAATCACATGTGTAGTCCAGATCTAGCCATCAGGAAAATGTTTATTGGACCCTTACCAGTCACAACCTTTAACATTAACATAATAAAAAAAAACGTTTATCGTTAGTTTCAAAATCATCGTCAGCATTTTATTGCTTAAGGGTGGAGTTGATTTGGAACCTGCATCTCTGCTCACGGTATCTTGAGTTATTTTACAATTTTCATTTTTTATATGTAGACAATAAAGTCTTACCCCGTTTACAGTAAACAACCAAGGAAAAAATCCCTTGTTCACTGACTTTGGCGACTTTGTCGAAAAGTCTCTCGCGTTTTGACAATTGACACAGCGGTGCGTCTAGTTTCTCCAGTGCTTGCTTTATACTCTAAGAAAGTGTTATGTTGTTGAGTTAGTTTAAAATAAGTAAACTTTACCCGAGGAAACCTATGAAAAGTTAGCATTAAAAACAGTCGGACAGAATTCAAGTTGGAAAAGTAAACGATGACTAGGAAGCCAGTCTCGCCCTGCAGGGATGTCATAACCACATATGATCACCATCAAGTGTCTGCGCGCAAAATGAAACTAAATACTATAGCAACAGGGAATATAAGAACAATTCTACAACAGGGAAAGATAACCAACATATAAAACAAGAAGTGGAAAAGATATTCTGTTCAGGAGATACAGAACGTGGAAGAAAAGTGGTTAATTTACTGGACGCATACATGGAAAATAGTCATCAAAATACATTAAACGCTATCAGATCGGCTTTTACTTTTAACGATTGCAGGGAAACCATTGGATCTTAACATTAAATATATGCATCAAAATCGACTAGCTGCGATGAAGACGAAGAATAGATTTATGAAGATCTGGAGCAAGCATAGACGCAAAGCAGACAGCACGACCCTCTGACGATCATGGGCGATTTTAATGCAAAGGCAGGGGAGGAGAGAGAAGAAAACGGGTTAGGACTCCATGGTCTGGGCATCAGCAACATGCGAGGAGAGAGAAGAAAACGGGTTAGGACTCCATGGTCTGGGCATCAGAAACATGCGAGGAGAGAGAAGAAAACGGGTTAGGACTCCATGGTCTGGGCATCAGGAACATGCGAGGAGAGAGAAGAAAACGGGTTAGGACTCCATGGTCTGGGCATCAGGAACATGCGAGGAGAGAGAAGAAAACGGGTTAGGACTCCATGGTCTGGGCATCAGAAACATGCGAGGAGAGAGAAGAAAACGGGTTAGGACTCCATGGTCTGGGCATCAGAAACATGCGAGGAGAGAGAAGAAAACGGGTTAGGACTCCATGGTCTGGGCATCAGAAACATGCGAGGAGAGAGAAGAAAACGGGTTAGGACTCCATGGTCTGGGCATCAGAAACATGCGAGGAGAGAGAAGAAAACGGGTTAGGACTCCATGGTCTGGGCATCAGGAACATGCGAGGAGAGAGAAGAAAACGGGTTAGGACTCCATGGTCTGGGCATCAGGAACATGCGAGGAGAGAGAAGAAAACAGGTTAGGACTCCATGGTCTGGGCATCAGAAACATGCGAGGAGAGAGAAGAAAACGGGTTAGGACTCCATGGTCTGGGCATCAGAAACATGCGAGGAGAGAGAAGAAAACGGGTTAGGACTCCATGGTCTGGGCATCAGGAACATGCGAGGAGAGAGAAGAAAACGGGTTAGGACTCCATGGTCTGGGCATCAGAAACATGCGAGGAGAGAGAAGAAAACGGGTTAGGACTCCATGGTCTGGGCATCAGAAACATGCGAGGAGAGAGAAGAAAACGGGTTAGGACTCCATGGTCTGGGCATCAGAAACATGCGAGGAGAGAGAAGAAAACGGGTTAGGACTCCATGGTCTGGGCATCAGAAACATGCGAGGAGAGAGAAGAAAACGGGTTAGGACTCCATGGTCTGGGCATCAGGAACATGCGAGGAGAGAGAAGAAAACGGGTTAGGACTCCATGGTCTGGGCATCAGGAACATGCGAGGAGAGAGAAGAAAACGGGTTAGGACTCCATGGTCTGGGCATCAGAAACATGCGAGGAGAGAGAAGAAAACGGGTTAGGACTCCATGGTCTGGGCATCAGAAACATGCGAGGAGAGAGAAGAAAACGGGTTAGGACTCCATGGTCTATGTATCAGAAACATGCGAGGAGAGAGAAGAAAACGTGTTAGGACTCCATGGTCTATGTATCAGAAACATGCGAGGAGAGCTAGAGAAACTAGGTAAATGGTGTCATACCAACAACCTTTTAATCGGAAACACATGGGTTCAGGAACCAACCAGAAGGAAATAAACATGGAAGGACCTAGGAGATGGAAACAGAAACCAGGCAGATGACATCCTGATCACTTAAAGACTTTCAAAAGCCCTTCTCTCAGTAAAGACTTACCTCGCGGCAAACTGTTATAGAGATCATGTTCCAGTCGTTGCTAAACTCAAATTGAAACTTTAAAAAACCCTAATTAAAGCTTAAAAAAACATCAAACTTGTCTCGGCTTTATTAAAATCCAACCTGACCTTTCAAGAGTAGAAACATGTGGCTGCTCAAAGAAATTTGAAGTCTTGGGAGAAGCTGAGGAAGTGGACCAACAATGAGTGAAGTTCAGAGTAGCGATCACAGAAGCAGTAGTGGAACAAAGACCAAGAGTCGGAAGGAGCACCAAACAAAAGTGGATAACTGGAGATGTTTTGGACTTCATGAGAAAAGAAGGCAAGTAAAAAAAACCCAGAGAAATCATAAAAAATGTGATGAACCCTGTAACAGAATTTATGGGGGGATCTGTTTGGCTTTGTTTGTCTAGGGGTGTGAAAATATATAAAGCCAATCACGCGACTAGTCCGCTAGTAAAAATTGCAAACTGTTTAATCCAACACAAAAGGTTGACTCTATATTCACTGTAGGTTGACTCTTAAACTCACTGTAGGTACACTTAATAATTACTGAAGGTAGACTTGATGTAGACGGACTAAACACAATTTCGACTACCCAAAATTACGCACCTAAGAGGGGTGAGGAAAGCAATAGCAATAGATCAAATTACAGCCCAATGCGTTACAAAGCCACAAAGGAGTGAATCAATGCCAAGTGCACTCTACCACAGCAGTTCAGAGTAGGCAATGTAGAGAAACACTGGACAAATCTTTGGAACGAAAACGAGCTATTCCAAAGGATGTCTTAAGTCAAAAAGCCTGTGACATCATAAATAACATTTTTGAAAAAAGACGAACACAATCCTAGACAGATGGTCAAAATAGATAAGTGAACTTTGTGAACACCAAAGAAAAAAAAAAAAAGAATAGCACCGTAATTAAGAGCAGCAATTTTGCTGGGCAGCCTATTCTGAAAGGTGATTTTCGGGCAGCAAAAAGAAGGATGAAATCAGGCAGAAAAACAGTAAAACTTTGAAAAGCACTTGAAGACTGTGAAATTAATAAGATCGCAACATTGCTTAACAAAATCTCTGACACGAAAAATATCCCACCAGATATCTCGAAATCTACAGTAATATAAACATTAGCAAAGAAACCAGCGTGAATTACATGAAACGACCAATCTTATGAGTAATAAAACCAAAATACTTTTGAGGAATCATCATGGTGCAAGTCTGAAACACAATCAAGCCAGCGTGGCTTTGGGGAGGGAAAAACAGTTCTTGTACAACAAATGCTATCTACATCCTTCGAACTATAATAGAACTAGCTCTGGAAGTACAAACAGAGATACACCTGTGCTTTATTGACTTCACCAAGTATTTGAGAAAGTATAACATGATGAGATCAGCAGTCATCGAAACAGTTGAAAACAGAGCTACGACCGATTAGAAATATGTACTGGGAACAGACAGCAGCTACATGATATGATGGGAACAGCCACTGGGAACAAACATCAGCTACATGATATGATGGAGACAGCCACTGGGAAGAGACATCAGCTACATGATATGATGGGAGCAGCCACTGGGAACAGACATCAGCTACATAATATGATGGGGACAGCCACTGGGAACAGACATCAGCTACATAATATGATAGGGACAGCCACTGGGAACAGACATCAGCTACATGATATGATGGGGACAGCCACTGGGAAGAGACATCAGCTACATGATATGATGGGGACAGCCACTGGGAACAGACATCAGCTACATGATATGATGGGGACAGCCACTAGGAAGAGACATCAGCTACATGATATGATGGGGACAGCCACTGGGAACAGACATCAGCTACATGATATGATGGGGACAGCCACTGGGACCAGACATCAGCTACATGATATGATGGGGACAGCCACTGGGAAGAGACATCAGCTACATGATATGATGGGGACAGCCACTGGGAACAGACATCAGCTACATGATATGATGGGGACAGCCACTGGGAACAGACATCAGCTACATGATATGATGGGGACAGCCACTGGGAACAGACATCAGCTACATGATATGATGGGGACAGCCACTGGGAACAGACATCAGCTACATGATATGATGGGGACAGCCACTGGGAACAGACATCAGCTACATGATATGATGGGGACAGCCACTGGGAACAGACATCAGCTACATGATATGATGGGGACAGCCACTGGGACCAGACATCAGCTACATGATATGATGGGGACAGCCACTGGGAACAGACATCAGCTACATGATATGATGGGGACAGCCACTGGGACCAGACATCAGCTACATGATATGATGGGGACAGCCACTGGGAACAGACATCAGCTACATGGTATGATGGGGACAGCCACTGGGAACAGACATCAGCTACATGATATGATGGGGACAGCCACTGGCAACAGACATCAGCTACATGATATGATGAGGACAGCCACTGGGAACAGACATCAGCTACATGATATGATGGGGACAGCCACTGCGAACAGACATCAGCTACATGATATGATGAGGACAGCCACTGGGACCAGACATCAGCTACATGATATGATGAGGACAGCCACTGGGACCAGACATCAGCTACATGATATGATGGGGACAGCCACTGGGACCAGACATCAGCTACATGATATGATGAGGACAGCCACTGGGAACAGACATCAGCTACATGATATGATGGGGACAGCCACTGGGACCAGACATCAGCTACATGATATGATGGGGACAGCCACTGGGACCAGACATCAGCTACATGATATGATGAGGACAGCCACTGGGACCAGACATCAGCTACATGATATGATGGGGACAGCCACTGGGAACAGACATCAGATACATGGTATGATGAGGACAGCCACTAGGAACAGACATCAGCTATATGATATGATGGAGCCAGCCACTGAGAACACATCAGATACATGGTATGATGAGGACAGCCACTAGGAACAGACATCAGCTACATGATATGATGGGGACAGCCACTGGGACCAGACATCAGCTACATGATATGATGGGGACAGCCACTGGGACCAGACATCAGCTACATGATATGATGGGGACAGCCACTGGGACCAGACATCAGCTACATGATATGATGGGGACAGCCACTGGGAACAGACATCAGCTACATGATATGATGGGGACAGCCACTGGGACCAGACATCAGCTACATGATATGATGGGGACAGCCACTGGGAACAGACATCAGCTACATGATATGATGGGGACAGCCACTGGGAACAGACATCAGCTACATGATATGATGGGGACAGCCACTGGGAACAGACATCAGCTACATGATATGATGGGGACAGCCACTGGGAAGAGACATCAGCTACATGATATGATGGGGACAGCCACTGGGATCAGACATCAGCTACATGATATGATGGGGACAGCCACTGGGAACAGACATCAGCTACATGATATGATGGGGACAGCCACTGGGACCAGACAGCAGCTACATGATATGATGGGGACAGCCACTGGGACCAGACATCAGCTACATGATATGATGGGGACAGCCACTGGGAACAGACATCAGCTACATGATATGATGGGGACAGCCACTGGGACCAGACAGCAGCTACATGATATGATGGGGACAGCATACTGTTTTAAAAAGTAAAACGTGATGTAAGACAAGGTTGTTAATTTTTCTCAGACCTACTCTTTCTCTCCCCCTCTCTCTCTCTCTCTCTCTTTCTCTCTCCGTCTCTTTCTCTCTCTGTCTTTATCTTTCTTTCTCTCTCTCTGTCTCTCTGTCTCTCTCTCTTTCTCTCTCTCTCTCTCTCTCTCTCTCTCTCTCTCTCTCTCTCCAGTGAAATAATGATGCGAAACCTAGGATACCCAGGAGTTAAAGTAAGAGGACACACCATAAAACAATATTTGATATACCCTGATGACACCGTACTATATCCAGAAAATACTGACGATTTGCGCTTTCCAATAATCATTTGACGTTGTAAAAGAAGAAAGCGAAAAGAAAGAGTTGGATGTAAGCTAGAAAAAGTCAGGAGAAATGGTCATCAGTGGAAACAATAAGTGGCCACAGATCAACATCTTTTTTTTTTTACCGAAAAGAAAACTCCAGCAAATGAGAACATTTCATATAATTGTTTACTTTCATATTAAGCAGTGATTCAAAAAACACTGAAATTCCATTCAAAAGCTGAAACAAAAATGAATTTCCAGATAACGAAATCAGTGCTAATAAACAAATTTATTCAATTCAATTCACACAAGCAAAATACCATTGAACACATTCTAATGTATGAATTCGAGGCTGGGACAATAAAAAATCGGTCACAGAAGAATCTGGAGGCCTCTGAAATGTGGTTCAGAATGAGAATGCTACAAATCTCATAGATGATAAAGAAATCAAACGAATCAGTGGCACGAGAAGATTACTCACTTAATGGTTTCAGTAAACGCCAAGCAACCTATTTTTTTATACGCAACGAGAATTACACAAAGGATGTTGAAACATTATTTTAAGAGCTAATATATTTCAAAAAAATTTGAAATAAAAAAATTTTAAATGATGTCGGCAAGTGTTTGCAGAGGAAAGGTACGAGAAAGCAATATCTCTCGCAGCAAAGCTTGACACTATCAAAACACGGTGCCTTCTGTCCTCAGTACTGTGTAAATGTTTTATTTGCGGATTTCTGTATCGTTTTGAACTTAGATGAAAACTAAAAGAAAGAGGAGTTGTTTGTATCAAGCTCGCCAATGTTTATAACTAATTCCGCTCCTTGACCATTATGCATAATTCGATTATTAACTTTTCTTTTTCCAGTCATTATTTTAACTTCAAATCTATATTTTTTTAGATAATGATTTTGTAGTCCGTGAGTTTGACATCGAAAAAATATTTAAATCACCATTAGAGAATGGTTAGGTTTACTGAACTCATAACAATTTGTGTAAATCAAAACATTGCCAATTGGGATACCATAAGAAAATGGAAATTCCGGAAGTCTAAAATGTAAGTAACAAGGTTTGGTCAGTAGAGCCTTCGATTGATAACAAGGAGACCCTGTGTTTCACCCATAGTTATATGGTTTTTACAGATTTTGTTTTGTTTTTATTGTAAGTCAATTTGAACTGACATGATTATTTGAACACATATCTTAAATTAGAGCAACAGCCTGAAACATAATCTTGTATGAGATACAATCATTTCCTTGTTCAGTAAGAACGATGTGTGAAGAATAGTTATTTGACATGCTCTTTCAATACCATTAAAAGGGTTGTATAGTTGTTGTTTTTTTTCTTTGCTATTATAAAAGGGAAGTTAATCATTCATATTTGATCTGAACGAATCACAGAATAGGTAGAAATCATGACAAAGTATTTACTTACTGAAACAGTAAATGTAAAAAAATTGCAGTCAAGAAAATGGAAAAAAAATTCTTTAAGAACTGCTTCAAAGATTTTAAATTTTACATCAAATTTAAGCAAAACATTTAGAAAGTGGATCGACACTTAAAATTAAGAAATTCATTTTAGTATTTTTTTCCATTTTTCAAGTTAAACATAACGTTTTAAAATCATCAGCTGGCTACAGAAGGGGCTGGGCTGGCTATACCAAGCAAAACGTCCAGCAAATCTGAAAATAAACATTTCCAGCATATATTCAGAATTTCAGTATCTTCCTTGTTTATATTCACGTGACCATAGTTAACATACCAAAGGGTTGATAGCAGTCGGAAAGCTCACAGAATTAGACAAGCTTACCAATCTGCGCTTACCTAGCTCACAAGAAATAAAATGTTACTGAGTCCGTACAAATGGAAACCAAGTGGCAGAATCCCTTAAACTTCAATTGATTTTACTTGATTCAGTCTGGAAAGTGTACCAGGCGCACTTCATAGATGAAACAAGTCATTATCTCTAAGTATCTTTTCCCCTTCATCTCTCACCCAGAATGTCAACCTGGACGCTATGGAGATCGATGTGACAAGTCGTGCAGCGCCACCTGTGGAGGAGACAACTCTTGCGATAGAGCTAGTGGAGCTTGTAGCCACGGCTGTGATCCGGGTTACCTAGGGACGACTTGTGAAACAAGTAACACAACATTGTTGCAAATGCGTTTTCGGTGTCATCTGCTTTAGTTTGTTGACTCATAAATGTCATGTTAGAACTAATTTTTTTAATTTTTTTTTGGTTGAAAAAAGAGAGATATAAATATTGAGGTCGTCGACATGATTAAAGTTAAAACTTGTCTGTATGTGGATCTAATTTTTTGGGGTTTCTCAAAAAAAATTAAAATCTTATGCAAATAGAAAAAGCTACTAGGTCTACACAATGCTAAATTTATATAATATATACAATAATTATACTAAAACGAAATAATAATATTTTAAAATATTTTTCAAAACATTATCTAATTTAAAAGTCATTTCAGTGATTTCTTCTGTCTTCAAACTGGCGTGCGAACGCGCAATATCTAAGTTCAGACGCTTTCAATCCTAAGCATCGTCTTCCACAGAGAAGTTTTTTTTATTTCCAGTTTAAGTTTAGGTATTGTCTGCCTGTCTGAATTTGATAAATGCATGTGATGAGCTACCTTACGCTTTTGCTGAGCTGTGCAAGGTATGTCCTTCATAGAGAGTTCTTGTCCGCTATAGATGTACGAGGTACGCCTTTCATATAGAGAGGTCATGTGTGCTGTAGATGTACTAGGTACGTCCTTTATATAGACAGGTCATGTGTGCTGTAGATGTACGAGGTACGTCCTTCATATAGAGAGGTCATGTGTGCTGTAGATGTACTAGGTACGTCCTTTATATAGACAGGTCATGTGTGCTGTAGATGTACGAGGTACGTCTTTCATATAGAGGGGTCTAGTGTGCTGTAGATGTACTGGGTACGTCCTTTATATAGACAGGTCATGTGTGCTGTAGATGTACGAGGTACGTCCTTCATATAGAGAGGTCATGTGTGCTGTAGATGTACTAGGTACGTCCTTTATATAGACAGGTCATGTGTGCTGTAGATGTACGAGGTACGTCTTTCATATAAAGAGGTCATAGGTGCTGTAGATGTGTGATGTTCGTCCTTCATATAGAGAGGTCATGTGTGCTGTGGATATACGAGGTACGCCCTTCATATAGAGAGGTCATAAGTGCTGTAGATGTACGAGGTATGTCCTTCATATAGAGAGGTCATGTGTGCTGTAGATGTACGAGGTACGTCCTTCATATAGAGAGGTCCTGTTCGCTGTAGATGTACGATGTACGTCCTTCATATAGAGAGATCATGTGTGCTGTAGATGTACGAGGTATGTCCTTCATATCAAGAGGTCCTGTTCGGTGCAGATGTTCGATGTATGTCCTCCATATAGAGAGGTCATGTGTGATGTAGATTTACGAGGTATGTCCTTCATATAGAGAGGTCTTGTTCGCCGTAGATGTAAAACGTACGTTTTTCATTTAGAGAGGTCATGTTTGCTGAAAATGTACGAGGTATGTCCTTCATATAAAGAGGTCCTGTTCGCTGTAGATGTACGAGGTGGGCCCTATATATTGAGAGGTCATGTATGATGTAGATGTACGAAGTATGTCCTTCATATAGAGAGGTCCTGTTCGCTGTAGATGTACGAGGTATGTCCTTTATATAGAGAGATCATGTGTGATGCAGATGTACGAGGTATGTCCTTCATATAGAGAGGTCCTGTTCGCTGTAGATGTTCAAGGTATGTCCTTCATATAGAGAGGTCCTGTTCGTTGTAGATGTACGAGGTGCGCCATATATATAGAGAGGTCATGTGTGATGTAGATGTACGAGGTATGTCCTTCATATAGAGAGGTTCTGTTTGCTGTAGATGTAGGAGGTTTGTGTTTCATATAGAGAGGTCCTGTTCGCTGTAGATGTACAAGGTATGTCCTTCATATAGAGAGGTCATTTGTGATATAGATGTACGAGGTATGTCCTTCATATAGAGAGGTCCTGTTTGCTGTAGATGTTCAAGGTATATCCTTCATATAGAGAGGTCCTGTTCGCTGTAGATGTAGGAGGTTTGTGTTTCATATAGAGAGGTCCTGTTCGCTGTAGATGTACAAGGTATGTCCTTCATATAGAGAGGTCCTGTTCGCTGTAGATGTACGAGGTGTGCCCTATATATTGAGAGGTCATGTGTGATGTAGATGTACGAAGTATGTCCTTCATATTGAGAGGTTCTGTTCGCTGTAGATGTACGAGGTATGTCTTATATATAGAGAGGTCCTGTTCGCTGTAGATATAGGAGGTACGCCATGTATAAAGAGAGGTCATGTTTGCTGTGGACGTACCTCCTTATTGTAAACCTATTTGAGTCGTTGATGCCGCGACATTTTTTTAACTTTTTATGTGTCATTTTATTTTTCCAGCAAGGTTCCCAAATCATTACTGAATAACAATGAAACTACGTGGTTTTTTTTTAACGTGAAAACATGGGATGAAGAAAAATGTAGCAGCCAAGGTGGTAATTTAAAAAGGTCAAGAATATTAAAGGTATCGACAAAATTAGTTACAATTCAAATATATCCTGACCTAAACCAGTCTTTCTTTTTGTAAGGGTCTTTGTTACATAACCTTTATTCACACAAACATTTGGAGTTCATAAATATACATACAACTAGAACCTTTGCAATAATGACTCATTCTAAAAAGAAACATATAATTATGCTGTTTGCAGATAGGCCTTGACTGTGTGCATTTAATTTGGTTTGTAATTGTGCTTTTCCATGATTATTAAGCTTGGCAAAATAGTTTTTTCAAACACTACAGTATGGGTCTACACATGGACACCTAATCCAGTGGGCGGAACTCTAGCCTGAGAAAAAGACTTTTGTAGAAAACCTCTAAATGTAATTAAGTTACTGCGACTATTTCAAGCAATCAAATTGTTAACCTGAAAAACCAGAAAGTATAGAAAAGCATCGAAACTTGCGGCAATCTCTTGACAAACCTACGATTGACTAATCATATGCTCATCAAAAATTCTCTGTGGTTGGACAATTACCTAGAAAAGGAACCAGTTATAACGAATCGAATGCCTTGCCATGGTTTATCTTACATAGAAATATTGCATAACATAAGAAATATTTATATGTTTTAAAATCTCACATTGAGGTATTTGATCTTACGTTATAAATACATTCCATCTTCATCAACCACTTACAGTGTGTGGTCCTGGGACATATGAAGCTGGATGCTCAGAACTCTGTAGTGTCAACTGTGCTGGACCAGACAACGCCTGTAACCATGTTACTGGGGTCTGTGATGTCGGATGTGATCCTGGATTTTGGGGAAACAAATGTTTAGAGTCCTGCAGCAATGAGTGTGGTGGACTACAAAAGACTTGTTCTCGATCGGACGGAGCCTGTGACATCTGTCTTCCCGGATACTACGGGACTTTCTGTTCTAATCTCTGCAGCAATAACTGCGGTGGGTCAGACCAAGCCTGTGATCAGGTCACTGGACACTGTGAAAGCTGCCCACCTGGTTTCACCGGAGCTGGGTGTGACCAAAGTAAGTGATGAGGTAGTCAAAACTCCAAAACTTGCTTCTAAAATTTTGAAACAACGCGTTGCTAATGCTGTGGCTGAGAAAAGATTACATCGGTCATTATATCAGCTGTTTTAAATCTTTGGTGAATTGCAAGTTAACAATTCTAACATCACATCATCAAGATTGTAATATCACTAATATGCTACTTAATAATGTATCAAATTAAGCTGGATTTTTGCTTCGTTTGGACCTAAAAAGATTTGTAACAATAGGCATTTTTTTTTTTACTTTAAATTTGCATTCATACTTAGTGTTACTTAAATAAAGTTTGAAAATTACAAACCATAGAAAGCCATGCGATTTTTTAAAGTTTTCTGTTATTTTTAAAAAAAATTTTTAATTATTTTTTTTCTATCTTTGTTTTTACTGCTTATCATTTTCTTTTTTTTTTTTTTAAATAGAAAGAAAAATGCGTTAGTAGCTCTGACAGTGAGAGGTGACAAGTTATTTTTTTTCTCAATTCAAACGTGTGTTTCAATATTGGCATATATATATATATATATATATATATATATATATATATATATATATATATATATATATATATTAATTTTGCATTTTCCGTAGATACTGATTTTTCTGGCGACTGTGGGTTTTACAAATTGTTGTGTACACCCCACCTTTAAGTTTGATTACATACATTGCGAAAATTTTATTTCACTTACTCTTGAAGGGAAACTCTTGTTAATCATAAGTTATAAATGCATTAAATTCAGTTAAATCTTACGGCGGAAGCACTTCAATGTGATAATTGGTTGCAGACTCCCTATATGAGTTCCAAAGTCTTAAAGAATATTTCAAATACTAAGAGCTATCCATTGCTATAAATGTTTAGGATATTTAATCTCCTCTCCTGTTACATGAATAAAATAGTGGACACATAACTCCACTGCCTGTGGTGAGACGAGGTGAGAACTTGCAATTCTTGTGCGCTCTATACACACTGGGATGATCGTTGATTATCTTTCACCAGCTGAATCAAGGTAACGGGAACTCTCCTATCTATACTAATTAAGAAAAATTCCTCCTCTGCTTTTTTATATTTATGCTACTGATTTCAATCAATGTTCTGTTCCAAGAGTGTCCTAGTGGTTCATATGGTGAAGAATGTGCGGCTACCTGCAGTGACCACTGTGCTGGAGACCAAAACCCATGTCACCACGTCAATGGTACTTGTGACCTGGGATGTGACCCTGGATACCAGGGGTCATCATGTACACAGGGTGAGTTAGTATATCATATATACATTAATGAATTGTTTTAAATCTTCCAAAAGCAATGAATAAACGGTTTTCTCCGAAATATTTTCTGATGCAACCTTCATTTAAGATAAAAAGAAAAGAAACTTAAATTTCGAGAAAAGTGTAAATAGAATTTCATATTGCCCAAAAACATGGTAATTAAGATATTATATCAGATTTAATAAAATGAACATTAATTTGCAAAAAGCTATCTTTTAAAAATGAAATTGGAAAACGATAAAAGAATTACGGTGATGATGATGATGATGATGATGATGATGATGATGATGATGATGATGATGATGATGATGATGATAATAATAATAATAATAATAATAATAATAATAATAATAATAATAATAATAATAATAATAATAATAATAATAATAATAATAATAATAATAATAATAATAATAATAATAATAATCATCATCACCACCATCATAATGATAATGACCATATCAATAATAATAACAATAACATCAATGATGATAATTTAAAAAGAAATACTGTTTTTTTGTTTTGTTTGTTTTTTCAAAATAATCAGGAAGTGACCATATAGGTAAATGACAAACGAAAGACCTGTTCAGGATCCATATTTTAAAAGTAACTTAAGTAGATATGGTATCTGATCATATGCTATATGATAAAGAATAAAAAAAGATTTTTTTTTCTTTACATCGTGTGTTTATGGCATTTATAAATAAGTTTTAGAAGTAGTCAGGTTTTACTAATGTCAAGAAAGAAATCAACGCACCAAAACAGCTTTGATTCCACATTTTCATTGACTTAGCTCTAGCTGATTCTCATTCAAATTGTATTAAATTATACCAGTCTGTCCCAGGGGTAGGCATGGTCAAGGCTGTAGCCAGATCTGCAGTGTCCAGTGTGTGGGACCGGACAGGCCTTGTCATCCTGTGGACGGATCTTGTTACCAGGGCTGTGTACATGATGACAAGATCTCCAATTGTCAAAGCGGTATGTTCGTCACCAACGGCATATTACAAGACAAAGAAGTATAATTTGTGGAGAAAGCATAGAAATCCTTCTGATCTATTACATGACAAAGAAGTATAATTTGTGGAGAAAGCATAAAAATCCTTCTGACATATTACATGACAAAGAAGTATAATTTGTGGAGAAAGCAAAGAAATCTTCCTGACATATTACATGTCAAAGAAGTATAATTTGTGGAGAAAGCATAGAAATCCTTCTGACATATTACATGACAAAGAAGTATAATTTATAGAGAAAGCATAGAAATCCTTCTGACATATTACATGAGATAGAAGTATAATTTGTGGAGAACGCAAAGAAGTATACTTTTTAGAGTAAGCATAGAAATCCTGCTGACATATTACATGACAAAGAAATATAACTTGTGGAGAAAGCATAGAAACCCTTCTGACATATTACATGACTAAGAAATATAATTTGTGAAAAAGTCATTGAAACCACTGCGACATATTACACGACAAAGAAGTATTACTTGTGGGAAACCATAGAAACCACTGTGACATAATTATTACATAACTTGAAGTTTAGTTTATGGAGAAACCATAGAAACCTCTATGACAATGGCTAAGAAGTATAATTTGTGAAGAAATTGAAGCCACTGTAACATATTACATGAGTAGACATGGCTAGCAAGTATAATTTGTGAAGAAATTGAAGCCACTGTAACATATTACATGATTAGACATGGCTAGCAAGTATAATTTGTGAAGAAATTGAAGCCACTGTAACATATTACATGATTAGACATGGCTAGCAAGTATAATTTGTGAAGAAATTGAAGCCACTGTAACATATTACATGAGTAGACATGGCTAGCAAGTATAATTTGTGAAGAAATTGAAGCCACTGTAACATATTACATGATTAGACATGGCTAGCAAGTATGATTTGTGAAGAAATTGAAGCCACTGTAACATATTACATGAGTAGACATGGCTAGCAAGTATAATTTGTGAAGAAATTGAAGCCACTGTAACATATTACATGATTAGACATGGCTACCAAGTATAATTTGTGAAGAAATTGAAGCCACTGTAACATATTACATGATTAGACATGGCTACCAAGTATAATTTGTGAAGAAACTATCGGGGCAACTTGGACACACTCCATGACTAAGAAGTATGTGAAGAAACCATTGAAACAACTGTGAAAAAAATGTTTGATAATTTATGCCAAGTGCTAAACCAATTTTTGACCTGCCGGCAAAGTTTTGAATACAAAACCACAATGTCTTGGTAATATGTTCATGTAATGATATTTCACGATCGGGCATAAAGATTACAGTGTTGTCATAGCAGTGTCTCTTATGATTTTCTTATTTTTATTCAAACACAAATATCGGAAATATATGCCATATACGTTTCTCTTCATTGATACATAAGAAGACATCCAGTCTAGCCCTCAACGTCCTAAATAGTCTTCGAGCTCGATGTTGAGAAAACTCTGAGACACTCGTGTAGCTCACGTCATGTTTTATCCCAACAGCTGCTCTAAATCGAGATGAATCAGATGATTCAGGGGTGAAAACTTGGGCTGTTGTTACTACAGTTGTTGCTAGTGTTGCTGGTGTTGTCCTCATCATTGCTGCTTTTGCTATCGGAATACTTGTGAGGTCTGTGGTCACCTGGTCAAAGATCAATCTCAATTTATTTCTAACTATTATTTTTCACAATATAAGCTTAAAATGATAAAAATTGTTCCCCGCCTCAAAATGCACGTAAAATTAGATAAAAAAATGTTACCAATCTTCATTAAATATTTTAATTTCTAAAAACATTTTCTTTAAAAAAAAGCCAATTTATCTACAAAATCATAGTGTTTTCTAATTCACCTCAGGAATAATAAACTATCCAGGGATGGATCCAGTACATCAGCTGATAGAGGCAACAACCGTGAGGTGGAGACAGCCTCTCTAGGGAATGAGTGTAGACAGAAACCAGTACAACAGAGCACGGTTGAGAATGAAAGACCCAATCATTACTATGAATCCATGGAGAGTCATCCAGGACATGTCCATCTGTATGATGCAGACTTTGACCACTACGACAGGCCTCAGAATCTCTTGAAAGAATCTGGACCCTATAAGGATCCACTGCCAGGCAATGATAAGGATTCGAACCAAGGCACGAAGGAGACGGAGCAAGATCATGCTGCATCTAGTAAGACAACACAGTGGGGTACACATTAGAGACACATTGATATTGTTTCTGTATGACCATTAAATTTCATTTTACTTTTATGCTAGAGTCTTGTAAGGCTAAGGTACATTAAAAGAAAATGTAAAGTTTTCCAAACTTAGAATGAGTTAAATTGCCAATGTTTCTCTTTCAAATACAATCGAACATCATCAGGTAAAACAGATGATACGATTGCTCTCTTATTTGTCTAATTTAACCAGAAAACGTTGATGGTGCCCCCTACAGCAACTAGAAGGATAAGGAGTGAGTACAAATCCAGCATTTATTTTTAATCCTAAACTCTACACACTGTTGAAAAAAATACGTTTTGCAGCACTTTTAAATGCTTTACATCATTTGAAAAAGCGCCAAAAGACTAGACGCAAAAAACTGGCAATATTATACTCATCTCACATTCAGTTATTTTACTAATCTGTATGAGGTTTGCAGACTGCCAAGTAAGACAACTAGAACTTCCATCTCATATTTTTATATGTCTGTCTTAAAATCAGATTTTTCCTTTGTAGAGTCATATCTTATTTAGGAACTGATAATTCCAATACGGAAAAACATAGCATGAAGAGCTAATTAAAACAGAACAAATTTAATGGAGTTTGATAAAAAATGAATACTTCTATATCATATATATATATATATATATATATATATATATATATATATTCATACACACATACATACATACATATACATACATACATACATACATACATACATACATACATACATACATACATACATACATACATACATACATACATACATACATACATACATACATACATACATACATACATACATACATACATACATACATACACACATACATACATACATATCTCTCTTCATAGCATGTCAACTCATCATCAAAAATATTGCGAGTGAATCTAAAGTTTACATGAACTCGAGATCTCTGTTAAATAACTTGATTGTGATTCATTTACAATAAAAATGATTGTGTTTTTAAAGATTGTTTTCTCATAAAGATATTTCCAACTATATTATGTTTATTATAATTCAACTCATATTTCTATTGAATACTAGTATTCTTTACTATAGCTTACTTTGTATTTTTTTAACAAAGAATATCCAGTAGTCGATGGTTTGAGCGAAGTTACTCTGAAGTCAAGTCGACACAAGAACAAATGGAGCAGCTTTTTCCACAGTTTGTCATGTGGAGAAACATTCATGTAATGTGAGAGACATAATTCAGTAACAGTTGTAAGAAAAGTAATTTGCTGCGACGAAAATATTTCATGTTTTCTTTAATATGTGAGTCAGTATCTTATTATCGTTTATGTTAAAGCTTTTAACACGTCTATACTAATCTCTTAAAAAGCAACAATACAGAACTTCTTGTTTATATTAAATCTTTTTTTCTAGTAGGGTATTGATTTGATACTAGACTATGCGATGTATGAAGAAGAAGAATTTGAATGTCATTCATTCGGTATTCATTTCAAAAAATAATTCTAAATGAATATTCATGCATCAAGATGACTCTAGCATAAAGAGTAAACCATTGCAAACAAAGAGTGAAACATCCACTTCAAATCAAACCGAATCGTTTATAATGCACTTTTGTGTTTGACTTCGACTGACAACAGGCAAGTTTTAAACGCAGGTTTTGATAAGTTTTCCCTTTCCGTCGGCAGTTAGAGAGGGCTGAAAGATGAGAATCAACATTTGCGATGAGTAAATAAAATAGATAATCGGGCTAGGACTTACAATTTTTATGATGTGATGTCATCGAAAAAATGAATCCTTTTTTGTGCTTATCAAACTTGTTTCAGGTTTTTATCCTCATAATATATGTTATAAAAATTTCTTTCATAAGTATATTCGGAAAATTAAGCTATTCAATTGGACTTTTTAATAATAACTTTTATCTAACGATAAACATTTTGCTCGCCTTTGTGTAGCAAATAAAATCGTTATAATCATTATTTTTTAATGTCAGCTATTTTCAATTTAATTCTAACGCTTGTTATGTTGTATGTATATTACCGGTATAGATGTCTTTATTTGTGATAATCATCAAACTAGCATAAAATACAATATTTTCAAGAGGTAACATTTAAGATGTAAAGTTTTAAAAAAGCGATGACAACAGTCATATAATATAATTATTTGCCTAAAGAGCTCATTCGTTTTCCTGGAGACACAAATATGATTTTTTTTTTTAAATTATAACTCGTAGCATTTACTCTTTTAATGTGGAAATGTGAAGATACATATTTTCAAATGCTTAAAAAAAATAAAAATCAAGGAATTTTACAAATCTTTTTCAATTATGAGTATTATTAGTATAAGTCATTGGTGTCTTTAATTGTTGCTGTTTTTTTTTAAATATTAAATCTACTGATATATCGCCCATTTTATAAACTAAAAGAAAGCCAAATCAAAATGGTCCGACTTTTTGAAGAAGCGGTGTAACTAAAAACAAATAAAGCTTGTTTTTCTTTTATAAAAATTTAACTATTTTCTGGATCTAAGACAGGTTCAACAAAAGATTGGGAGAACTCTCAAAAAAAAAAAAAAAAAAAAAGGTTCCCGTGCAGTAGTAATTATTACCCGCAGCTATTGTGTAACCTACTTAAAAATAGCTTCATTTAGGAGGAGATGACAAATTTAGCTATTTTGCTAAAGAGTTTCATTGGTTCATTACTTAATAAGTAGATAAAATTATTTTGAATCGCTTTTAAATACACCATTTCGATTACGCAGCACTGAATAACTTGCTCGAAATGGGACATGAAACATTTCTTTTTGAGTTATGTACCCTCATAAATAATCTAATCAAGGTCACTTTTTCTTATTTTCAAAATCTGACGGAGATGATATTTCTATGAAGATTATGATTAAAACACACAACGTTATTGAAAAAGTCAATCACATGCACCAACATATCTTGAACTATGATTTCTCTCTCTCTCTCTCTCTCTCTCTCTCTCTCTCTCTCTCTCTCTCTCTCTCTCTCTCTCT